>VMDO01008157.1:18815-86052 GCA_007922755.1 Pedetes capensis | reverse complement strand
AGAAAGAAAAGAAAAAAGAAAACACCAGCAATTGGCTATGGTATTCTTTCACTTTGTTTGTTTTCATTTTCATTAATTTTTGCTTTATCTTAATTATTTCCTTCTTTAAGTATGCTTTGGGTTTATTCATTTATTTTCTTAAGCTTTAAAATTTTGATCCTTAATTATTTTTCACATTTACTTTTTCATAAAATAAATATTTAAGGTTATTGATTTCACTCTAATTACTACGTTTACTGCATGCTACAAACTTTGATAGCCTGCAGCTGTACCACTGTGGCATCTGATCCCATCAGATCTTGGAAGCTAAGGAGGATTGGGCCTGGTTAGTACTTGGATGGGAGACCACTGGGAACACCAGATACTATTGGCTTGGGAGAAGGACCCAGCAACTCACTCCCAAAAACCAATAAGCCAGTGAAAACTCTATGAATAGCAGAGAAGCAGTAACAATACCGTTTTGCCTGTTGTACCTAGGGCCACTATGAGTCGAATACCTACTACATGGCACCTAACAAGAACAACAAACTTTGATATGTAATATTTTTATTGCTCCATATATCTTTCTTCCATTATGATCTTTCTTTACTCCATGTGTTATTTAGAAATACGTTTTAAAACTCTACACAAACCTACTTATTTACTTTTGTAATTAAGTTTTAGTGTACATGTATTTTAATCAGAGGATGTGATCCAACATAATTTCTTGGAAATTTTTTGAATTTATTTTTATGGTCAATTTTTCTAAATATTGCAATGCTTGTAATTGTTAGGAGCAGATGTCTATGTAAATTTTGAATAAGTGAACTTATTCCTATTTCTTATGTTTTCTGAATCTTTTTGTAATTCACCTATTACTAATAGATAATTGGATGACAGTGTTGTCAGTTTTTCTTGTAAGTCGATATGATCTTATGGAACTATTTTGGGGTTATTTTACTAGGATCATTCAAGTCTGGCATTAGTTTCACTTTCTGATGTGTTGATATTTTATCAGTATATAATTCCTTTATCTTAAAATCTATTTTATATAGTATTAAGCTTCTCTTGATTTTTCTTGGTAGATTTTTCCCTTCCTTTTACTTTAAATCTTTTCATGCACTTATGTAAGCCTTTGGATAATAACTTGTAACTGGATTTTATTTATTTATTTATCTGCTGTATTTAGGGGTTGAAACCATGAATTTCCACATACTATGCAAGTGTGCTATCACTTGGCTGCACCTCCAGCCCATTGTTAAATTTTTTATGTTGAGTCAAGATCTTGCTAAGTTACACAGGCTGTCTCTGGTCTCAAACTCACAATCCTTCTGCCTCTGCTCGTCAAATGGCTGGGATTACAGGCATCCATGACCACACCCCAGTGGATTATAATTTATATTAAAATTTAAAGTTTCAGACTCAACTGTTTCCTGTTTAAATTTGTTGATTTCAGTAAAGTTGAGCTCGTTTCCTCCTTTTTATTTGATGATTTCTATTTGTCCTTTTTATCCTCCTTTTTCTTCTTTTCTTACACTTACATTTAAAAATTTTATTTTGTTCTGTTTACTTCCCTCCATTAAACTATATCTATTTTTTAATTGGTTATAATTTAAATTGTACCATGCACATATAAGTCTAAAATTAACTTCTTTGTTTCTGTCATTAAAAAATGCAATTCTCTCCCATATGCAATGTTATCCAACACTTATTTCTGTTCTTGTTAAATCCTCATAATGATATGTTACCGATGTTACCATTATGATATTATACAAGCAATATTGTTGTTGTTGTTAGGTGCTGTCCAGTTGGTATCTGACTCATAGAGACCCTACACACAACAGGAGAAACAGTATTGTCAGTGCTTCTCTGCTGTTCATAGGGTTTTCAATGGCAGATAGATTTTTGGGAGTGGTTGCCGGGTCCGTCTCCCAAGCCTACAGCACCTGGTGTTCCTAGGTGGTCTCCCATGCAAGTACTAACCAGGCCCAACCCTGCTTAGCTTCCAAGATCTGACGGGATCGGATGCCACAGGGCTATGTCTGCAGGCATACAAGCAATACTAGTCAATATTTACCTACATGTTAACTGATTTCTTTGCTCACTATTCCCTCTTTTATCTCAGACCTTCTTTTTTTATTTTTTCTTGGAAATTTTTCATGTAATAACTTAATGGGTTTCATTATGACATGAGTTTCATTGTGACATTTCTATATATGCAATTCAGTGTATATTGCTCACATAACTTCCCCCTTACCCTCTCATGACTCTCCTCCATCCCCAACCCCCACCAATGGCCTCCCTTCTACTTGCATGTCTTTTTGTGAGAATATTTATCTATATACGTGCATCCTGATTTTGACTTAAGTCCAAACTTTTTTCTATAGTGACCTACCTTTTTACATTTTCAGCAATATTAGATGAGTGATCTAGTCTGTTTACATTATTTCCAGCCTTTGGTATTATATCCCTAGTCATTAGCAAAATGCAAATCAAAACAACTCTGAGATTCCACCTTACTCCAGTAAGAATGGCCAATATCAATAAAGCAAATAACAACAAATGCTGGCAAGGTTGTGGAGAAAAGAGAACCCTCTTACACTTCTGATGAGGTTGTAAATTGGTTTAAGCACTTTGGAAATCAATATGGACACACCTCCAAAAACCAAAAATAGATCTACCATGTGCCAGTTATACCACTATTGGGAATATACTGAAAGGGAAATAAGTCATCATACCACAGAGATACTTGCATCTCCATGTTTAATGGAGCACTTTTCACTATAGCAAGGATATGGAATCAACCATAGTGCCCATCAGCAGAAAAATGGATAAAAATTATAGTACATATACACAATGGAATACTACTCAGCAATTTTTAAAAAGTGAAATAATGTCAGTCACAGCAAAATGGATGGAATTGGAGAACGTCATCTTAAGTGAATGAACACAAGCCCAAAAAGAGAAATGCCATATGTTCTCGCTCATATGTGGGAGCTGAATCAAACTTGAAGGAAAAAAATCCTATACATAAGTTGAAACATACTACAGAACTCAATTTAACTTAGTGTAGATGGGACAATTTAAGGAGTGGAAAGAAGGAAGGAGAAATCTAGCAAAGGGAAGTGACGATGGGAGAAGGTGGAAGGAGGAGGAGGGTAAATGAGGAAGGAGGAAGGGGGAGAGGTCAACCTCAATGTAAACAGCACAACTTTATTTGTATGGTGGAAGAAAAGGGGGAAGATAGAAAAAAAACTACAAGAATAGCTCAAATAATAATAATAATAATAATAATAATAATAATAATAATAATAATATCTCAGACCTTCTTATGGGAATCATCTCCCTGCTTCTTGAAGTGCATACTTTAGAGGTTCTTGTAAAGAAAGTACGTTGGTGATCCTGGAGGTTGAACCCAGTCAGTATCAGATATTCAGACTGTAGAACCATTTTAGCCCTTTCAGGTCCTGACTTAAGATAGGAATCTCAGGTTCAGCTCCAAATCTTTTGCTGGCTCTAGGTTTATTTTTTTTTCCAACTGTGGTCCCCACCTCATCTCTCATTTAAATGCTAATATTTGCAGTTTCCTTCAGGGTATACTCTTTTTTTGCCCTAGTTTGGGCAGTAGCTCTGTTTCATCTCATTGTTTTTAGTTACTTGATGATTCTTCATATTTAGCTCTGTTGTTGTTGTTGTTGTTAGGTGCTGTCGAGTCGGTATCCGACTCATAGCGACCCTCTGTTCAACAGGGGAAACACTATTGTCAGTGCCTCTCTGCTGTTCATAGGGTTTTCAATGGCAGATTGATTTTTGGGAGGGGGTTGCCAGGTCCTTCTCCCAAGCCTACAGCTTCTGGTATTCCCAGGTGGTCTCCCATCCAGGTACTAACCAGGCCTGACCCTGCTTAGCTTTCTAGATCTGATGGGATTGGATGCCACATGGCTACCGCTGCAGGCATATTTAGCTCTAGCAATTCATTAAAAACTCTATTTTCCCAAACCTAGTTTTTGTTTTTCTAATAGATGAACTTTCAGAGGATTTAATCTATATTACTAGTTCAAGGGGATAGTTTTGATTGATGGTCTCATGTGTATTCTCATGATATGAATGGTATTACTTTTGAGAAGTAAACAGTGAGTGAATCTCTGACATCTGGCCTTTCTGGTGAAGCATAGCCTCAGTGCTATAAAGTATCTGTAGTTGAAAAAAAAAGAAAAATAATTGATTTCTGTTCATCATAAAGTAGGGGCACAGACTCAGACTTTGAGGACTTAATCTTCACTATTCCCTATTTCTGCTAAGTAGTCTCTTTGCTTTATCTGGTGGGCAATGAAGTTTTTTATGGCAATTGTAGCCTTTTGTGTACATAACTCATATTAGAAACTAGTAGCTCTAAAAAGATTGCAGTTTTTCCTTTGTTTTTGGAATAGACACATCTTATATTTCTATAGTGAATGACAGAAGCAATATCTTGAGTTCCTAGTCCATTCTTCTCTTTGTCTCTCCATCATTACTTACAAAACTTTATTATGGACACTATTATTTCCTAGAAACTATCCACAATGACTGCATCATGAAAATGCATCCTAGGACATGGACTAATGGTAGGCCACAGATATAAATGATTCTTAAGAGACTTATTCACACAGCACTTGGAATGGCTGCTGATGAAATGATACCTTTTAAGTTGTCTTCCCAGCCCATGAGCTATTTCCTCCTTCCTAAGGACATTCCTAAGTCATTGCCAGGACAATCATCTTAACTATTCATAGGGCCTTGGAAATCATGTTCAAACTATATGAGTTATGAGTGCAAGAGATTGGATCAGGGATGGTCATCTGATCAAAGTTGAACTAATCAAACTCTCTTTTGGGTAATTAGAATTAGGCGACAAAAATTAAAGATTGAAGAGTCAATACAGTTGGAAACCGAGATGTTTCCATCTCTGGAAATAGTCTACAAAATGCGTCAACTGTGATCTAAAGTTGTCCCAGTTCCTACCCTTTTGGAAGACACAACTAGTTGCCTCATGGATCATACAAGATAACTTAAGGTGGTGAAGACGAAGATATGCTAAGTAGTTCCTCCTTCAAGAAAGGACTTATCCTAACTACCAAGAATGTTATGGTTTGCCTTGCTGCAGGGTTTGCTTTGCTGGAAGGTTTGCCTTGCAATACCAAACTTGCTCTTGCTAAGATGTCCCATGTGCATTTCTAATCATCATTGGGGGAGGGAAGATGAGGAGAAAGTCACATTGAACCACAGGAGAACTCACATAGGCTATATATGTTCCTTGGCTCCTCAAGAGTTTGATAGAGGTTTTGCCAGGTCTATATTACAGTTCAACTTCTCCCTCTACCACCTCCTGCTTCCACCTCCTTATTTCCACATGTGGAGCCCTAGTAAATTTCCTACATGCCAAAGGCCATCTCCTGGCCTTCTTTTAGAGAACCCAACCTGTGACACTTATTCTATAGCCAATCATTTCCTTTTTTATTCTTAACTGAAATTAAATTGGTTCTGCTGGCTGCAACTAAGAATATAAAGGCATTCCAATATTGACACAGATGACATTAATGATCAGCAGGGAAGTTTGGCAGCTTTGAGAACATCTTGATTGATTTGATGATAAAGGAGCTTAAAGTTTTCCCTTAAACAGGAGGTAACTTTTAGTTACAACTGAATTGGTACAATTCACATGGAATTACATTAGCTCTTCTTTGGAACCCTTTAGTCTGGGGAATGTATTCCAAAAAGTCATGTCTATTTGGTGTATCTTTGTAAACCTGAATCCAACACCTATCCTAGAACAGAGAAGATGCTCATAAAGTACTCCCTGACTACATGAATAAAATCTGATTCCAATTTCATTAGACTGTTCTAATAGAAGTGTCAACTGTACCAGTACTTGGTAATTGAATTTTATGTCAGTGAAACACTCCATGCCCCAAGTTCCTGTTTTCTTCTCTAGCTTATAAACTCTTTTCCAATCTGTATCTTATCTCAGACTCACTTGTTCTGTCCTCTCTTCCTCCCCTCTCTTATTTTCTTCTTATCAGCCTCTCTGCTAGAATCTTGTGAACACACTCTCCAGACCCTCAGTCTTCTTTCTGGGCAGTCCCTTGCTTTTGCTCTCCACTGAGCTTACCAGTGCTCCTTGCAAATCAAGGCAAAAGTAACTCTGATATTCAGCAAAATTATCCATGGTCATTCGTACCAAGTTGTCCTCATTAAAAATAACAAGAAGTGTCATATCATGCTCAGAGTGACCAGAGCAAGAGACTTAGAAAGATTCTAGTGTTTATAATTCCCCTTTTTACCCAGAGAGTGCTCAGCTCTGCATTAGGTATATGTCAAAATAGGGGATGGGTGTAGAAATTCATTCCAGTGATCCAAAGATAATTCTAAAAATGATGTTTTATTAATTCACAAAGGAAAATGAAATGAAAGTAACTCTGTATTCTCCAAATACGAAAATTTGTTTTATTTTGTTTCATTTTTTTTTTTTTTGAGGTCATTAGGGTTTAAACCTAGGCCCTCACACATGCTTTGCAAGTGCCCTACTACTGAGCTGCACAATGTCTCGGTAAATTACACAAGCTGCCACTGACCTGGAACTTGTGATCCTCCTGCCTCTCTTTCCCGAGTCACTGGGGTTAGAGATATCTGCCACTATGCTCTGCTATAAAGCCTTTTAACAAAGAAAATTAGGTTTATCAATTACTGGAAAACACAGAGTAATAAAGGTCAGGAAATACCAGAGGGTACCTTAACCTGGAAGCAAAATATTCTTGACAGTTAAGCTGAAACCCACTTGCAAATCTTTAGATATTTGGGAAATGTGCACTAACTAGAATTGGTGAGTAAAATGAGTGGCATTCATGGATTAGCTAAAATTCTGGTAGGATAACATAAAGCAGGTTGTAGGTAGGGGTCTTCTGTTTTAATGACTTCCAAAAGTGTCTCATAGCAGCTTATTCTAACCTAGAACAATAAAGGGAAGGAATTTGGGAAAAGAAGTTCACAGCTTTTTCTTTGCAGTGCATATGTGAGCTTGAAGAAGATAGTGAATATGCCAAGCTGTCAAAGGATGATTCAGACCACTTCCCATTGGGCCTCAGGAAAACTATACATTTTGGCAAACTGAAAGAGGTAGCAACTAGATCATAATTTTCCTGGTCAAAAGTTAAAGTTTCATTCTCCCCTTTAACTAGGTTACTTAGCAGAAAGTAAAATCCATTCAAATAAATATCAAATTGCTAGAATTAAGCAATTAAAGTAGGCAAAGTGAGAATTGGCAAAGAAGCATTTTTTTTACCCTAAATTATCCCCATTTCCTTTGTGAAACTTTTAAAAGCATGTGCCAGTCCTCAATCTTTCTACTATTTCTGAATTGCTTTAAAACATTAATTAAATGAATGCAGCAATCAATCCTGGCAGGTTTTCCCTTTGGAATAAAGTAAAACTTAATTTATTTCTACTTAATTACCTCATTTCAGCTTTGTCATGTTTATTAATAATGAATATCTGTTCCTTTTTAAATGGCATTGATCACCATTTACACTGCTGCTGAGGAGATTTGACATGAAAAATGTCCAGAGCTAGAAGTTCAGGGTTATTGTTCAACTTGATATACTTAGAGCATAATCAATTTTTAAGCAATCTATAGTGTATATGTACCAAATAAGTTTTCAATACTGTACAAGAATGTTCTTTCCATTTTCCAGCATATTTTGCTGATCCTTGAAGTTCAATTTAACTTTCATGAATTTGGAAAACTAATGCACATACATTCATGTGTGATGTTTCCCTCCACCTTTCTCTCTGTAGGTCTTGCTTTCACACAATGAATGTCATCAAGACTAATAGATCCATTTTCAGTTTAGGAGAAATCATCCCAATTGATGTATCTTGCTATCTTTTTAACAATGCCAAATCTGTACATGAACCAGGAGGCAGTTGTTTGAATAGAACAAGTAAACACAGCCTGGTTTAAAGTTGGGAAAGGTGTGCGTCAGGGCTGTATACTTTTACACTATCTCTTCAATTTATATGCTGAGCAAATAATCCGAGAAGCTGACTTTATGAGGAAGAACGCAGCATCAGGATTGGAGGAAGACTCATTAACGACCTGTGTTATGCAGATGACACAACTCTGCTTGCTGAAAGGGAAGAGGATTTAAAACATTTACTGATGAAGATCAAAGATCAGAGCCTTCAATAAGAGTTGCGACTAAACATCAACAAAACAGAAATCCTTACAACTGGGTCAGTGTGCAACCTCACAATAAATGGAGAAAGGATTGAGGTTGTCTAAGATTTTGCTTTGCTTGGCTCTATAATCAACACCCATGGAAGCAGCATTCAAGAAATCAAAAGATGCATTGCTCTAGGAAAAGCTGTGGCAAAAGACTTCTTTAGAATATTGAAAAGTAAAAATGTCACATTGAAGATGAAGGTGCGTCTGACTCATGCCATAGTATTTTCAGTCACATCATATGTTTGTGAAAGCTGGATATTGAACAAGGGAGACAGGAGAAGAATTGATGCTTTTGAATTGTGGTACTGGAGACATCTATTGAATATACCATGGACTGCCAAAAGAACCAACAAATTGTCCTAGAAGAAGTGCAACCAGAGTGCTCCTTGGAAGCAAGAATGGCCAGACTGCATCTTACGTATTTGGGTCGTGTAGTCAGGAGAGATCAATTCCTAGAGGAAGACATCATGTTTGGGAGAGTGGCAGGTCAATGCAAAAGAGGAAGAACCTTCACCGGATGGATTGACACAGTTTCTTCAACAATAGGCTTAAACATAAATAAGATCGTTTGTCTGGCACAGAATCGGCAAGTGTTTTGATCTGCTGTAGATAGGGTCTCTGTGAGTCGCACTCAACTCAATGGCACCTAACAACAACAAATGGTTGGAAACAGGTAAGTTGAAAGACATTTACTACTTCCTGTCAGTGAGTAGTGTAAATGATATTGATCCACTATGAAAGGTTTACAGTACAGAAACATTCGGCACATTACAAAATGTAGATACCTATTTGATTTATTTTTAGCATATCCAAACATTTCTAATACAATTTAACTATTATTTGTGGCTCCTCCCCTTTCTTGTAATGTTTGCATTAAGCAATATCCAAATCTGGTCTATGAAGTTAGTTTGGATTTCATTTTTAAAGGTTAAGCTGATAAAGAGGAAAAAAATAAATAAAAGGAAAGGAAAACCTAACAAACAACAAACCTAACCTTGAAATTAGGTCAAAGAAGGAACAAAGATTTAGCGCTGCAAAGCTGATGCGAAGAAGCTAGGCCAAGGAAGACCACCTCCTCAGACTCTGACAACCTCCCTATTCTCCATTATAAAATAAGAGTCTCCTCTCTAATATTATGTATCTGGATATCCTCAGAGAACACAGATCATATTAATCGAAATCTTAATTCTCTGTGCTTAGTGAAAGCTTTAATTGGTCAACACACACACACACACACACACACACACACACACACACACAATAAGGTAGGCAATCTCCTAAGATATGAGAGTGAATAAGGACTGACCAAATGAAAAGAGGGACAAGTTATCAAACCTGGGAGGCATAATGTAGAGGAAGAATATTTTCCTTATACAATACCATACCAATGAGAAATAATGTAGAATCCAGATGCCACATTCCATTTAGATAAGGAAAAATAACTATAGATACACATTTTAGAGAAAACTTTCATAATAGCATCTAATGAATTTGGGAAACTAAGACCACATTTCTAATTCCTCATGTTATATCATCAATATCTCTTTCCAGTTCCCTTAGTGGATATCTCTATTTATTTGTATATAACCTGTTAGTTCTATTTCAAATTTGACACAGATTTTGGCATTGTATGTTTCCTTGTGATTACTGTTTAAAAAAAGACAAACTTGGCCAGGTGCGGTGGTGCATGCCTGTAATCCCAGCAGCTCAGGAGGTGGAGGCAGGAGGATCGCAAGTTTGAGACCAGAGGCAGTCTGTGTATCTTAGGGAGACCCTGTCTCAAAACAAAGTTAAAAAAATGGGCTGGGGGCACAGCTCAGTGGTCCAGCACTAGCAAAGCATGCAGGTGGGAGGCTCTGGGTTCAACCCTCCAGTACCACAAAACAATTAAATAAAATAAAATTTAAAAAAAGACAAACTTGGTATGTCTTGGAGATCTTTCCCTGATGATACATATATATTCTTCTAATAGATTACATAGTGCTCAAGATATGTATAAAATTAACATCAAGTTTCCTTTTTTATTAGAGTCTAGGTTATTTTCAATACTGTTTTTTTACCATTATAAACAATTATTAGCCCCCACATGTCTGTCAGTTTGCTGTACTGTGGGGGTCTCCATGTTGCTATGAAGCTTAAAGCTATGCTACCAGTATTACAAACACCAACAGTGTCAACCATGATGGACAGATATCAGCTGAGCTTCCAGAATAAGAGAAACTCAGGAGAAGGACATGCTTAACCCACTCCTGAAACAATTAGCCATTAAAAACCCTATGAAGAGAATAGAAACACTGTTAGATATAGTGTTGGAAAATGAGTCCCCCAAGTTGGAAGGCACTAAAAAGATGACTCTGAAAGATTGGCTCCTCAAACAGAGTCTATATTAAGGACAAGTATGGAGTAAAGCCCTACAGACCTCCATTGGCTGATGTGGCACTACTCGAAAAGAAACAACTGTAAACATCCATTAATAATTGGAATGTGAAATGTACATAGTATGAATCTATGAAAATTAGAAATCATCAAAAGGGAAATGGAGTGCATACACATCGGCATTCTAGACATCATTGAGCTAACATGGATTGGCATGAGCTATTTGGAATTAGATAATCGTATGGTCTACTAAACCAGAAACAACAGATTAAAGAGAAATGTGTTTGCTTCATCATCATAAAAGACATCTCAAAATCTGTCCTGAAATACAATTCTGTCAGTGATAGAATATGATATCTCTACTCCTAAAAAGAAGTCCATTTAATATGACTCCTATCCAAATTTACACACCAACAACTAAAGCCACAAGTGAAGATATGGAAGATTTTTACAAGCTCCTTCAATCTTAAATAGATCAAACGTGCAATCAGGATGTACTGATAATTAATAGTGCCTGGAATGCAAAAGTTGGAAACAAAGAAGGTGGCTGAGTAGTTGGAAAAGATGGCATTGATGACAGAAACAATGCTGGAGATCACCTGACAGAATTTTGTCAGACCAATGACCTTTCATTGCAAATATATTTTTCCACAAATATAAACAGTGACTATAAATTTAGCTCAGTTGGTAGAGTGCTGCGCTGTAGTCTCTGAGGTCCCGAGTTCAATTCCCAGCACCACAAAAATGGGAGAAGGACCTGGCAATCCACTCCCAAGGCAATCGCGAAACAGTCAGCCATTGAAAACCCTGTGAGAGTCGCTATGAGTCGGATACCGACTCGACGGCACTAACAACAACAACAAATACACATAAAATTCACCAGATGGAACATACAGGAACCAAAATGACTACATTTATGGAAAGAGATGATGGAAAAGCTCAATATTAAAAGTTAGAAAAAGAGGAGATATTGCTTGTAGATCAGACCATCAATGGCTCATATGCAGGTTCTAATTGAAACTGAAGAAAATTAAAACAAGTGTTATAACCTTGAGTATATCCCACCTGAGTTCAGATACCATCTCAAGAACAAGTTTGATGCCTTAGACATTAATGAACAAGTTGTAGCATGATATCAACGACATCATTCATGAGGAAATCAAAATATTATTAAAAAGACAGGAAAAATACAAGACCAAATTACCTGCAAAAAGTAACTCTGAAACTTGCCCTTGAACATCAAGCAGCTAAAGTAGAGGGAGACATAACAATGTTAAGGAACTAAATGGAAGATTTCAAAGGGCAGCTCAAGAAGATAAAATCAAATATGATAATGACATGTGCAAAAAGCTGGAGAGAGAAAACCAAAAGAGAAGCTCATGCTCTGTTTTTCTCAAGCTTTGGAATTGAAGAAAAAAAAAAATCAAGCCTTGAGTGGCAATAGTGAAGGATTCTACAGGGAAAATATCAAATGATGCAGGACCCATCAAAAGAAGATGGAAATTGCATATATGAAAATTGTCACAACGAAAAGCATGTCAAAATCACATTATGATGAACATTAAAAATTTCTAATAAAAAAAGAAAGAATACAGAGAGTAATTATACAAAAAAGAATTGGTGGATGACCAACCATTTCAAAAGATTACATATGATGAGGAACCAATGGTACTGAAGGATAAGTGGAAGTTGCCATGAAAGAATTGACTAAACACAAGGCTCCAAGAAATGTTGGAATACCAATAGATATGTTTGAACAGATGTAGCAATAGAGGTGCTAACTTGTTTATGCCAAAAGATTTAGAGGACAGCTATGGTGCCAATTGAGTGGAAGAGATCCATATTTGTGCCTATTCCCAAGAAAGAGGATCCAAAAAATGTGGAAATTATTGAGTAGTATCATTAATGTCACAAACAAGTAAAAATTTTCCTAGAGATCATTCAAAAGCAACTGCAATGGCATATAGGCAGGGAAATGCCAGAAAATCAAGCTGGATTCCAAAGAGTGCATGAAAGCAGGGACATCATTGCTGATGTCAAACAAATATTGTCCAAAAGCAGAGAATACCGCAATATGTCTTTCTATGTTTTATTGACTATGCAAAGGCAGTTGATTGTGTGGATCATGACAAATTATGGAAGTCTCATTAAAAACCTGAGTTATGCAGATGACACAACTCTGCTTGCTGAAAGTGAAGAGGATTTGGAACATTTACTGACAAAGATCAAAGAACACAGCCTTTAGTATGGCTTGTGCCTCAACATCAACAAAACAAAATCCTTATGACTGGGTCAGTATACAACTTCATGATAAGTGAAGAAAAGATTGAGGTTGTCCAAGATTTTGCTTTACTTGATTCTACAATAAACACCCCTGGAAGTGGCAGTCAAGAAGTCCAAAGATACATTGCATTGGGAAAAGCTGTTGAAAAGGACCATTTCAAAGTATTGCAAAGTAAAGATGTCACACTGAAGACTAATATGCGCCTGATTCATGCCATGGTATGTTCAGTGGCACCATACATTTATGAAAACTGGACAACGAGTAAGGGAGACAGGAGAAGAGTTGATGCTTTTGAATTGTGGTGCTGGATCCAAATATTGAATATACCATAGACTACCAAAAGAACTAACAGATCTATCCTAGAAGAAGTGCAACAAGAGTGCTCTTTGGACATAAGGATGGCTAGACTGCATCTTACATATTTTAGACACGTCGTCAGGAATGACCAGTTCCTGAAGAAGAATATCATGTTGGGGAGAATGGCAGGGCAATGCAAAAAAGGAAGATCTTCAATTAGATAGATTGACACAGTGTCTGCAACAATGTCCTTAAACATATAAAAGATCGTGTACCTGGCATAGGTTGGGGAGTGTTTCATTTTGTTGTACATAGGGTCACTATGAGTTGGACTTGACTCAATGGCATCTAATGACAATAACAAAACCACATTTTGAATTCCTCATGTTATATAAAGTATAACTTTTCCTGTGTAACAGAAAATAATATCTCTTTCTAATTCCCCTTAGCAATTACCTCTGTTTATTAATATATAATCTTTAGTTCTGTTTTAAATTTAACATAAATTTTAACAATTTATTTTTCCTTTTGATGGTTGCTTTAAAAACAAAAGACAAATTTGGCATGTCTTGGTGATCTTTCCTTGATAATACATTCTTCTAACAGATTACATAGCATTCAAGAGGTGCATAAAATTAATTTCAAGTTTTCTTTTTCATTAGTGTCTAGGCTATTTTCAATACATTTTTGTCATTCAAAACAATTATTAAATTAACATTTCAGAACATATATTTTAGTTGTTATGTGAGAGTGTTTTTATATGAGAGATTATTAGACTCGGAACACCTGGGTAAATGTCTATTGTATTTTAATTTTCAGCCATAGGTGCAAAGTTCTTCCAAATAGGTTTTAAAATTCTATGCTGCATGAAAATATATCAGAGTCTTGTTCTCATCATTCTCACCAATACAGGATGTTATCATATTTTTAAGATGTTTACTCATGATAAAAACATAATTGTTATTTGTTATTTATTTTTATAAATATTTATATTTATGTTTATAAATGTTTATAAATACTTGTTATTTATATTTCCCTCATTAGTTAGTGAGATTTGATTTTCAAATGTGTTCATTAGTCATTTACATATCTTTTACCATTACCTTTCTGGCTATATACTTAACACATTTTCCTATTTTGTTGGATGCATTTTTTTTCTAGATTAAAAAAGTCTGCCAGGTGTGGTGGCACGTGCCTATAATCCCTGTAATCCGAGCAACCAGAAAGGTGAAAGCAGGAAGATTACAAGTTGGAGACCAGAGGCAGTCTGTGTAATGCAGCAAGACCCTGTCTCTCTCTCTTTCTCTCTCTCTCTCTCTCTCTCTCTCTCTCTATATATATATATATATATATATAATTTTATGAATATTATCATTTCTCTACTGATTTGAAATAATACTTTTATCATGTACTGTCTGACTTCTCATTTAATCATCATTCTGTTGTCTGTTTTCTAGTTAAATACTGTATTTAAGGATCCATTGAATTTTTAAATGTTAATTTTGTATCCAGACAAATGGATTCCCATTTTTTTTCAGTTAATTCTCTTAGATTTCTTAAGAAGAAATTCAAAGACTAGTTTCTTTCTTTAAAATACTTATACTTCTGGTTTTTTTCTTATCATATTACGTGTTGAAAGCTCTCAGGACTATATCAAATAGAAAATAATAGTGATAACTTCATCTTTTTCACATCTTCTGTTTAAATATTCTAATATTTGCTAAGAGTAAAGTTGTTTGTTGGTTTCTAGTAGATAACCCTTAGTCAGTTTGGATATTTTTTATTCTTAGAGGAATGTTGTTTGTTTACTATCTGGAATGCATGCTGATTATGATTTGATGACTTTTATCATTTACTGAAATAATTGCAGAGATCTTTTTTTAAAGGTTAATATAATTTATATAATGATGAAAAAGCCCTTTCTTATCATGACATATCCTTGAAATTTTTTGAAGACTTGTAACTGAGTCATAACATATGGTCTTATATATAGCAGGGCTATAATAACATCATAGAATCATTAGTGATGGTTTGTGTATCTCTGTGTGAGCATGTGTGTGTGTGTGTGTGTGCGTGTGTGTGTGTGTGTGCACGAGTGATCTTTTATATAGTAGGGCTATAATAACCTCATAGAATCATTAGTGAAAATATCCATTTTTTCACATCTTGAAATGATATTCACCAAATTGACTGATCATATCCATCACTTTTGTGTACTTGATAACAATATAAATTCCCTGAAATTTCCCCTGAAGATTCCAAAAGAGAAAATTTGAGAGAGGTAAAACACAGGAATATACATTTAAACAAAATCTCTAAAGGTGCATATTATTTGGAAATTATGATACATGTAACTTTTGGAACCACTTAAACAATTTATATGTATGTATTTCTTGAAGTTTTGGTAGTCTTTAATCTGTAATTTGGGCTAGATTTTAGAATTAAAATTATAGATTAAACACTGATATTTATATTTACTCTTTCCTCAATGACAAGTAATATAGTTGTACTAAAGATGTCAAAGCTCACAAAGACAGAGGAAAAGAAGACATAGCAGCACAGTTTTGTAGCTGTAATGCAATGTGATACATGATGACTTAGTCCATGAGAAATTAAATCCTAAGGCAGCAAAGGAAAGCAGTGAAGCTAAGTATATCTCAGAAACCTCCAAACATTTAGAAATAGGCAAGAATTGGTTATTGGAGAGGGAGACTGAGATGGCATTCTGTGGGTCGCCTCTCCCTGTGGCTGGTGCACAGGCTAGCTCTTTCTTCTCCGACTGGTATCGGGACCCCACACCAGGGGAACTGGCGAGGCATGGAGGATAGAGTCAAGGAAGGATGGATTCGGGATGCCTTCAGTGCAGATTTTATTGTACAGCTCCTGTAATGAAATAAAGCCCGCAAGCCTGCCCTTCGGGATAGATGAATTATCATGGCTTGGGCCTTGGTGGCGGTTGTCTGGGTCCCAGCATCCCGGTTGTCCTCTGAATAGGTGGGCTTCTCTTCCACTGCTGTGGGTTTCCAATGATCTCCATCTCGGTCTGGTGATGGAGCGGCCTCTGCAAGGACAGGTAGTCCTCTCTCTTGATCTGGCGAATGCAACCTCTGAGATTATGGGGTGGCAGGACTGTGTAGTGAAATGGCACAGTTTAGATGGTGATGGAATGGCTTGGCAATGGAATGGCTTGTAGGTGGACCATCTGTACAGTGCCCTGTGCACTGTCCTTGTATAGTCTTTGGGTAATGGCTTCAACTACCTCAAGATGGCGGTTATGGCAGTCAACCAATCATGTGGGGGCACAAAGGTCTGGGCACAACCAATTCAGAGTGACATTCAAATCACTGGGGGCCATGTTGCCTTGGGCCATAGATCATACCTCCAGTTGGGCCCTGATCCAAACCAAGCCTCCTTTCTATCCCTTGGGGCTATCCCACAATTCCCTACAGCATTCAGAAAGAAACACTCATCAAAAGTCTATGTAAAAAGCAGTTAAATTCTCAGGTCTCTTCCCCAATTTTGAGCAACCAGATGACCATTCTCCTCCATCCATACAGAAGACAGAATTTTATTGCTTGGGATAGGAAAGCAGAGATCTTTGGGCAAGAAGACTCAGCAAAGTTGAGGATAAGAATGTTGTACTAAGCACAGGTAGATGACATACACATTGGCATAATAAATGTTGAGAAATACATGATTAATAATTCATTTGCCCACTTGAATCTCAGTGCCTCTTCAGGATGCATACTGGATGTATAGGTTGTGGGGCTCTGACTGCCTGAAAGGACAACGCAGAATATGACCCTCAGAAGTTTTCTTTCTACAAAATGCTACAGCTAGGTCACATTCTGCGAAGGCCACAGTAAGACAAAGATTCTGGCATACAAAATTCTTTTTAGTGTCCTAAAGTGTGAGTGCAAAGACAGTAATCACCAATGCCATAAAATCTTCTAATGTGAAAAAATAAGGCAAAATAAGTAAAGAGGAAAAAAATGTCAACCCAAACAGAAAGTGTGCAGGAGGAATAAAATGTAAAAAAGAAATAAGACAAAGATATCAAACAATTATTGATGTGCTTAAAATGACAAGAGATTGTGCAACATTTAAAAATAAAACAGAATATGCTGTGATAAAACTCCCTTATGTAAAATATGAAAAAGAGTTTTCGGAAATTAGAAATACAGTAAAGCTATGAAAATTTAATAGAAGAGTCAGAGCTTAAAAGTTAAGAAAATATCTTAGAAATTGGAATTAAAAAGCAAGAGATTGTAATTTGGAAGACTATCAAGGGATTCCAATTTGAGTAGTAAGAAATGATAGGGGGAAAGAACAGAGAAAATAGAAATGGGAAATCAAAGAAACATGTCAAGAAAATTAAATTAAAGACACAAATAACTTTACAATTTGAAATATCAAAGATCTATTGCAAGGGATGAACATATTCTTATATCAAGGTACAACATCATGAATTTTGACAGAAAGAAGATCAAAAGAATACCCTACAGATAGTGAGAATATATTCCAAAGAACTACTTCAAGAATACATTGGTTGTATGGAGATCTTTTTTGTTGGATGTACATTCTTGTCAAAAAGAAGAAATGGCCCAAATGCTGAGATGCAGGGGAAAGGGCAGACATACTGCTATGTAAAATGGAAATAGAGTGCATTTCAACTAAGAATGACAAAAGTTAGCAATATAACTGAAAATATATGCTGAAATCTAGAATATATTCTGATGGAGAAATGAAAGATATAAAAATATTAATTGTAAATAGAAAACTGGAATGACAAATTCACTAGTAGTAATGATATTCTGCTGTATTTTATTAATAATTGATTTCATAAATAGTAATATTGTCATTGTTATTAGGTGCCTTCAAGTCAGTATCCAACTCACAGCCATGCTATGTACAACAGGTGAAACAGTATTATTAGTGCTTCTCTGCTATGCATAGGATTTTCAATGGCTGATTTGTTTTTTGGGAGTGAGTTGCCAGCTCCTTCACCCAAGCCTACAGCACCTGATGTTCCCAGGCTGTCTCCCATATAAGTACTAACCAGGCCCAACCCTTCTTAGCTTAAATCCAAGATCTGATGGGATCAGATGCCGCAATGGTATGGCTGCAGGCATTGTCATTGTAGGTTTAGATAATTCATAACAAACTATTTCTCTTTAATGTATTGTTCAATTAAATTCATTGTTTGGTATGTGATGATGCATAACTTTTTTGTTTTAAAAATTATAAGTGGCCGGGCACAGCAGCACATGCCTGTATTCCCAGCGGCTTGGGAGGCGGAGGCAGGAGGATCTCAAGTTCGAGACCAGAGGCAGTCTATGTAGTTTGAGACCCTGTCTCAAAAAAGTTAAAAAAAAAAAAATGGGCTGATGGTACAGCCCAGTGGTCCAGCACTTGCAGAGCATGCAAGTGTGAGGCCCTGGGTTCAACCCCCAGTACCACACACACAAAAATGTGTGTGTGTGTGTGTGTGTGTGTGTGTGTGTGTGTGAAATTCGTTTAGAATGCCTAGGGAAAAAGACAAAATATGTAGAAAATATAAAGACTAAAATATAAAGATATGACCATTGTTCTTGGTAGGTGCCCTTGAGTGGTATCTGACTCATAGCAACCGTCACAGGATTTTCAATGGTTGATTGTTTCAGGAGTAGATTGCCACAAACTTCTCCCATTTTGCTGTGCTGGGGAATCAAACCCAGGGTCTCTGAGAGCACAAAATGCCACTCTACTAACTGAGCTAAACCCCAGCCCCAAATGATATCACCATCACCATTACTTTAATGTGTTATCTTTCAAACATTTTAAGGAGAAATGCTTCTGTGTGCTTCTCAGCAAAATATGCCTGGTGTGAAACATTGGTAGCCATGGATCTTCGGTGATTTGTTAAACTTTCCTGATCCTCTGTTTCCTTCTCCATGAAATGGAAATGTACTCAACAATCTAAATTCTATTGCACACAATCTATCACCAATTTAACCAACAGGTAAAATAGGTCAAGTCCTATCTGTATTTCAAGACCTCCACTTAATGTAACTTATTCTAGGAACCTGGCATCTCCCAACCTGGATTGGTAAACACTCAGCAACACACGTGTGGACATGATGTAAATGGACAGTGAAACACCACAGCCTCAAGCACATTGTCAGACCTATACCTGGCTCAAAATATGTGGGTAGCTACTCATAATTGTTTTAAGTTTATATCACATATAGTTTTACCTCTTGCCTTATTTCTACTTACATGTTCAAAAACCAGTATTTTCCTATTTTATGAAGTTGAACAAAGTTTCTTGTATTTTAAAAGGAAATGATTTGTATAAATGGGGGTGTTTTTTTTTTAATCCACCTCTGATACAGAATGGTTCTCTGCTGTGTTTAAAAGCATTATTCTTAGGTTTGTTGTTGTTGTTGTTAGGTGCCGTCAAGTTGGTATCAACTCATAGCGACCCTGCATACAACAAAGGAAACACTATTGTTAGTGCTTCTCTGCTGTTCATAGGGCTTTCAATGGCAGATTGATTTTTGGGAGTGGGTTGTTGGGTCCGTCTCCCAAACCTACAGCACCTGGTGTTCCCAGGCAGTCTCCCATCCAAGTACTAACCAGGTCCAACCCTACTTAGCTTCTAAGATCTGACAGGATCAGATGCCACAGGGCTACGGCTGCAGGCTTCTTAGGTTGGAGAGTACAGATATATAGCATCTGTAATTGAAAGCATCATAGATCTTCATTAGTCCAACTTGCCTCCCATCAAGAAATCTCTGCAATAGTATTAGTGACAAATGATCACTTGGGCCAACTTTGACTGCTTTCAATGACAGGGACCTCACTACTAGCTGTTTTTGCTGGAGGAGCTGTGCTCTTTTCTGCCTTTCCAAAACACTAGAGCAGTGTGTGACTCCAATGTAAACTGACAATAAAAGAGATGAATTAGCATATCTGACTGTTTCAGTTATGAAGATTAAATAGCCTTTTATTGCAGATGTTTGCCAAGGAAAATGCTCCCCAGCGGAAGACTCTAAGCAGTTAAAATAGATTTGATGAGGGTTTTAATTGCTGTTATGCAACTGGTAATGGAAAGGTTTTATTAAATATCCTGCAACAGTCAATCGATAGTTTCTAAGAGAAAAGCTTCTCTCTAATATAGACCTCAGGCTTTTCTAACAGTAGTTTATCAGCAGGAGGAGTTTCATCAGGAACCACAAATATTTATCAAGTACCCAGTATGCATATGGCAATATCATAAATGTTTTGGAGACTGTTATCAAAAATAAGCCCATGCTGTGGAGGACCTAATGAATTGAAGAAAGCAAACAACTACTGTAGAAACCAAAATAAATACAAATACTTGCATCTGTATACACACATATATATATTCTACTTAAAAGCAATACACTATATAACATCAAGAATCAGAATGCAACATACTAATATTAAAGACATTCAAAATCATGTTTTGCAAAATGATTTACCATAAAGATTTTTATTCATTTATTTTTTGTTTTGCTTTATTTATTTATGTTTTTTTTTTGGTAGCACAATGGAAAAAAATTGGGGTTATGGGTCTTAATCTGCCACTAATTCTATATTTGAGGCATTTCCTTAGCCTCTGTGAATCTGAATGTTCATCTATAAAATGTAGCTTTGGAGAAAATTCTGAGTACTTTTCCTAGCTCTAAAATTCATGGGGTTCATGAAGGAGTCAGTAACCACAGTACATGTGTATAATAATTCATCTTATGCAGTATTTTACAATACATTTAAGACTCCATTCATTGCATAGTACATGCACACTAACAAAAAAGTCAAATTTCCACAAATGCATGTATTTTAAAACTAGAGTAGGAACTTGCTCAGCAAATTGAAATTGGTATTTCCAAGATCCTCAAACCTACAAAATTATCTAAGACAATTTTTATCAAGTTCAGCACACTGTCAAGCTTGCCTCTCCCTATTGGTGTCACACTCCCCTAACTGCTCAATGAGCTATGCCAATAAGTAAAAGTCATGTTGCTTCTTAAAAGAGCTGATCCTTCCTAAAATGGGTGTTAGTAGAGCATGAATCATTCTGTTCTGTTCTGTAGTTTTGTGATCTATCAAGACTGAATCAGCACCTTGTCTTCTAGAAAGCATTGGCTTAGATTGGAGGGAATTTTAGGGTGGCAAAATTTGCATTCATGTCCCTACACCATCACTTTATAGCTGTGTGACATTGGAAAAGTTGTCTACCTCTCAGAGTCTGCCCTGTTTAAAGGGCATGATTCCAACATTTTTGAAAATGAAATCACATAAAGATTTCAATATTGCAAGTCATTGTTCATATGCAATTATTGCTTTATGATTCTAAGATAGGCACTTCAGACATTTTTTCCAGGTTCAAATGCCTACTTCGTCATGTTAGGCATTCTACCAGGTTATTTCCAGAAGCCTGGTAGTCACTGCATTTTTAACCCATTCTTTCCAGGACCCCACATCTAGTGTATACCTAAATATCATCTACTATCAGCTATGTTTATGCAAGTTAGAGGGCAATGTCAGGGCCACTTTCAGTGAAAAGGACATCAGAACCAACAGGAAGTACATGGGATAAATGAAAGCCTACTGTGTGCTTCTGGACCAATCATTTAACAAATGTAGTTTACTTCACCTTCAAAGTGAAGTAAACACGGCAATTCTTTCCTGTAAACCAAAGCGTAATTGAAGAGACCATTAGGGATATTTCTACTCCTTGCCAGGCACATTATTAAAAGCAAGGCAATTTACATATCATTTATTTCATTTTTTCCTCTCCGCAGTCTTAAATGGTAGTTATCATTAAACTCCTGACTTTGCAGGTAAGGGAACTAAGGCTTACGAATATGGTCATGCAGATAGCAATCGTGAGATTCAAGCCTAAATCTCCATTTGTAATCTCAAACCCAAGATTATTCCTAGGAATTCATTCAGGTTCCCAGTGGGATGACTTTTCATCTATCTATGGAATCTATCATTTTTGCTCTAATTTACAAGTAGAAAAGGAGTTATCTATATTATACATTAAAGAGACTCTAGAATGTTCTCATTTTGAGTAAATCACTGCATGAAACTGCATATTAAGAATTTTACTAGAATTTGGCTTAAAGCTAGCCCCTTTTGTTAAAAAGAAAAAACCTCACCCAAGAAGGCCCCATAATCTGTCAGCAGCCTCAGGACATGTGATAGATTAGATCATCGCTCCTCTACTCCTCATATTCTCCCTGCATTAGAATCTCACACTCATGGTCTTTGCCATGTGACCTTGCAGTTCTTCCCATTACATGTAAAGTTTCTTTCTTTGTTCTTGACCTCCAGTTGACTATGAGATATTCTTTGGCCAGAATGAGGAAGAAATGACAGTGTTCCAGTTCCAGGCTGAAACACAAAAGACATTGGTGAAGCTGGGCACGTGCTTCACACCTGTAATCCCAGCAACTCAGGAGGCTGAGGGAGGACAATCACAGGTTCAAGACCACAGGTAGTTTGCATAAGTTAGTGAGACCTTGTCTCAAGATAAAAGAAAAAGGGCCGTGGGTGTGACCCAGTGATAGAGCACTTGGAAAAGCATATGGTGTGGCCCTGAGTTCAACCTCCCAGGCCTGCAAGAAATAAAAAGGCTTTGACCATTCTTACTGGTCCTGTCATGCTCTTATTACTCATCAAAAGGAGAACATGAATGGGTGTCTCCTCGTCCAAATGAGAGATATATAAGAAATGTGGAGCAACCCAGTCCAGTCTTGTCTATATCAGTTGATCTATAGACCCAGAATAAATGATTTTTAGTTGAAGCCACTGAATTTCAGGGCATACAAGATCAGTAACACTGTGACAGTTAAATAGTATGTAATGTATGAATTAATAGAATGCCATTTAAGGGAAAGTTTTGGTAAATAAGAATGAAGAGCTCAGGATGCTGGACATATTCTGGTAAAGGAAGTAGGAAAGAAGTCAGAGAATGATTAAGCAGGGGAAAAGGTAAAAATCCCAAGATGTTCTGGACGCCATGACACATGCCTGATATCCCAGCCACTCTTTAGGATGAGGCAGGGACATCACAAGTTTGAGGCCAGAGGTAGCCTGTGTAACTGAGATTCCATATTGAAAAAAAAAAGGGATTGGGGTACAGCTCATTGGTAGAACACTTGCCTAGCATGAGTGAGGCTCTAGGTTCAACCCCCAAAAAAGAAGATAATCCTAAAACATAAAAATATATAAATCAAGTCTGGAGATTTAGAGGTAGGAGAGCAAGTACCTAATATGTGACTTGGTGCTTATATAGGTTCCTTGAGACCTGTGATGACAAAAGATGAGTCTCTTTGGTCAGGGAAAATTTGAGAGTTCTAGAGACACTGAATTTATACAGGTAAATCTGTTCTTGCAAATTCTGAAACCAGTAACTCACCATCCAAGTTCATGGACAAAAAGAACCAAATGGGCTAAAGAAACCCTGTATTGAATCGCTTGCTCTGTAGCTACACTATTTTGCTCTTGGGTAAAGCAGGATGTTGGAAAATTATTTACAATGAGTTTTGTGTTCAAAGAGAAGGTGCCAAAAACATGAAGAGTAGTTTTCCTTTTTTTGTTTTTGTATTTTTATTGTTGTTGTTTTATCCTTCTGAAGTGACTTATTTTCTGTAGTGCTCTAATAAGCATGCTTTGCTTGATGGGCTGATGACTGGCTGCATTATGTGTGTCTGTTTCTCTACTGCTCTTCAGAGCCACAATAGCACTTCAGATAATGGCTGCTGCTTAATTGCCATTACACAGATGTTACTTGGTCAGATGCCATGCCTCCCTTTGGCTCATAAACATCTGATCTCTGCAGCAGCATACATTGTCATTCAGGTAAGAAGAAGTAGGATTTCCTAAATTCATCTCCTTTTCCAAAACATACTTCTTAAAATGACCGTAAGTACTGCTTCCCAGGAGAAAAGGGGAGGGGATTGGATATAGAATAGCCTAATATTCCATGTACAAAGGATTGGCTAAATCAACCATCCTATATCCACAAAAGGAACTACTAGGTCACTATTAAATAAGATGATGAAGATCAGTATTTACTCTATTTGAACACATACACATAATCCATTTGATTAATGAAAAAGCTTATTGATATGTAGTATGATTCTGTTTTAATTATACAACTCTCTGTGTGTGTATATGTAGAGTAGAATTTAAAATAATATATATCCTAAGCCAACAGCCTTGAAAGTGCCAGGATTTTATAGTTGAGTGATAAGATTAATTATATGAGATCTAAACTTGTATCTTTATACTTATTCCTGTTTTATTTTTGTAATAACTTTGTTATAATCTCCCAAATATATTTATTTTGAAAAAATAAATGCAAAATATGTGTTCAGTTTTGTATGAATTTTGTACATATTTCATCTTATTTAAAATAAAGTAAACTTTTCTACTTTCCTTTATCTATGATCAGAGTAAAGGTAAATTTTCATAAAGGGAATAGAATGATTCATAAAGCTTTGGAGAAACCTCTGGACACCTAGCACCTATGCATGATAGTCATTGTAAAATATGCTTTGTGAGGTTAAATTCAAATGCTTCTCCCTAAAAAGGTAGCAGCAGAGTCAACCCTTCATTCAAGCAATATATTTTCAATATCTAGAGCAAGTTTCTGTTCTTTGCCCCAGAGGCAAAGAGGGGATCAGAGGAGTAGTAATAATAGCACACTACATTGGTTTTCTAACATTTCTTTCTATATGCTAATACTTAAGATCCTCCTAGTATGAGGTAAACCAGGCAAAAATATGGCAAAAATATGACTACTTTTCAAATGAATTAATGGAGACTGAGACAGGTAAAATGACTTATGCATGTCTGCGTAGCATCATCTCTCTCCAGACCAGTAGCCATATCCCTGGACCCTCAGTCCAATGTTTTTGATGCTCCATGCTCATCAAAGCAATGAAAGTTATTTTAAATTTTATTCTATCTATGATTGCCTAATAAACACAGCTTTTCCATTTAAAGGATATTGGGTCTAAATAACTGAAACCAGTCATCTGGAATTGGATTAGCTTTTCAGTTGAGTTATGCTGGCAAACCTGGCACATCAATAAGATCATATAAATTATCTTATAAGGATATCTTGAGAATAGGCTGAGAGTAGGCAGGGGAAAGCAGAAAGCTAGGATACCAGTGTGGCAGATCTGAGCAGTAATCTAGCAGCCAGTGGCACCATGGATACCAGGGATTCTGAAGTGATCATGTTAATTGTCCAGTGTCTAGCCTACCCCAGAAATTATTATAGAGTGGTCCAAGCAAACCCTTTCACCTAACAATTTATTTAAGCAAATAATAAGTGGTTCAATTCCGGTGAATAAGAAGTAAGAGGAAATTTCCTGGGAGCGTTCTAATAAACAAATCTCCTCTAAAAAGGAGAAACAAAGAAGTTTTCCTTTCTTTTCAGTGGCTATATGAAGGAGGATAAAGCCTAGAACTACTGGGGCTGTCTTATGACCAAGTGGAGCCAGCCTGAGATCAAAGCTCATAGAAAGACCTGGGTCTGTGCCAGCATGGATGTGATGACTGACTCAGAAAGCCTTCAGCTCTGAGTTGTTGACTTTCTGCTATATGAGATAATTATTCTTCTCCTAGATGAAGTTCATTACACTAAATGTTTTCTTATATTTGCTGCCAGAAGCTTTCCAACTGATGTAGGTTCCCAGAAGATGAAAATAGAGTCATAAGAGGTGAAAAAAGAAGATTCTGATAATAAAATCTCTTCAGTTTTTCCCAGAAATAGCCCTACCTGGGAGTACATCCCAACAGAGCATAGCATAGATCAGAACTTCTCAAACATTACTGTACCCCCTTGTGGGAAGGTTGTTAAAATTCAGATTTTTACTCAATAACTAGCTCCCAAGTGACACTGACATTGCTGGTCCTGAGCACATTTTGAATAATTACAGGAGTGTAGGGAGCAAAGAATTGGATGTTGAAACCATATGCATTGATTTGTGCTCCAAGAACCTTCTCATCACATGAAAGTAAAACTTCATAATTTCTAAATCACTATATAAAAGCCATGATGATAATGATGGTGGTGATGATAATGGTGATACTGATAATGCTGCTGATGGAAATGGCTACTGCTTGTCCATGTAAGTAATATGGACAGTGAGATGGTTAACAGCATGAACTTTAAAGTTAGCTACACAAGTCCAAACTGTGGCAGTACCTCATATTAGTTGCATGGCCTCAGGCAAACTATTTAACATCTTTGTACCTCAGTTTCCTCATCTGCAATATGGCTGTGTTAGTGGTACCAATTTTATAGAGTTAGTCTGGGAATGTAAAGAGATAACACACTCAGGGACTTAGAAATGCCTGGCAAATAGTAAATGTTATAGTAGTATTAGCAGTGATGATGTTGTTGGTAGGGGCTGTGGAGTCAGGTCCAACCTGTAGCAACAGTATGCACAATAGAAGGAAACACGACCTGACACTGTGCCATGCACAGTGCTGTGTCAGTGCTTTTCTACTATTCTTAGGGTTTTCAATGGCTGATTGTTTTGGGAATGGGCTGCTGGGTCCTTCTCTCAAGCCTACAGTAGCTAGTATTCCCAGGCAGTCTCCCATCCAAGTACTAACCAGGAGCGACCCTGCTTAGTTTCTGGGATCAGATAGGATTGGACACCAGGGTGGTATGGCTGTAGACAATAGCAGTGATAATAGTAGCGATATCTTACATAGTTACATCATTTTCCTTTCTTATCTTTCTTCTGTTGTGACCAGACTTTTTCTCTGAAAAGTTTCTCTGAAACTTTTCTTGGAGCGTTCTCTGCTACTTCTCCTTAAATGAAACTCCGTATTGTTCTGTATTCCCACATCTACCCACTAATCCACCAAAGCCAATATGGCATAACTCAAGACTCTAATATTTACTGCTTCAGGCAACATACAAAAATATAGAAGATATACAAGCACTCTTTTTTGGGGATTTACCTGGCAGGTTACAATCCAATCTGGGACCACAGAATGGAAAGAGTAAGATTCACCCAAAACTGCATGACAGTTCCGCAGACAGCAGGAGAAACTTTCCCACTTGGATCTCTTCTATCATTCTTTCTTCTTAAATTATTCCCATTGTTTTCCTCATCTTCTATGTTCTTCACCGAGGTCTCTCCTTTTCTTGTGCTCATCTGCCTAAAAGGTGTAGAAAGCATAGAAGGGAATTTATTTTTGTCTGGGTCAACGCCTAGAAGGTTTTGGTTGGATTCAGCATCTAACCAACAACACTTTTCCTCCTCACCTTATTGCCTGTCTTTATCTTTGACTGCCTTACCTTCCGAGTTGGCAAACAAATTGAGCCTTAAATTCCTCAGCTCTGTAACTTTCAGTTTGTGAGATCTGCATTTCCATGCCTCTTAAGCTACTCAAAGTCAAATAAAATCATCACTCAAAGATATTCTACTTTGTGATTAACATCCCAGTAATTCAGACTCAAAACCAACTGCCCTCTCTGTCACTTTGGCCAAGCACAACTCTTAAGGTTTCTCCTGATACCCTCCATACATCAGATTCCTTCTGACTCTGCTGGATCTTTTAATAAACGCTAACTCAGCTACCTTGATGCATCATCTCAATTGCTTTAGAGCTTCTGCCTCCCTTGGCCTTCAATCATATTCCTCTGTCAATCCACAACCTGAATCACAACCATAATTCTGTCTCTTTACTTTTGAGTTTTTAACATCCCTGGAAAAGCTTAAATAACAACCCAGCCAAAATCCTGATAAGAATCAGTACCAAATGATCCCATGTCAACTCCATATCACATTCCCTGCAGCAGCTGTTTCAAACACTTTCCCACACTTTCCAGGCCTCTATACTCATTCTTTTTTAGGAAGTATAGTTTTTATTTTCTGTCTTCGACCTCTTCTTCTCCACTTTTTCTTTCTCTAGGCCTAACTGCAACATTTTATAAACTCTACTATCCCATATAGCAGTATTTCTCAAAATGCAGACCACGGAACACCAATCATTTAAGCTAGAGTATTCCTGAAAAAGATGGATTCTGTGATCAAATACAGCTGGAAATGCTATATTAAACATAGTTCAGGCATCAACTCTGGGGATTTGAAAGTACTATTCTAGAAATATTATCAAAATGTGACTTTCTTTCAGGGTCCAACTTTTCCAAACTGTGTTTTATATGAGTTGCTTAAAATCCATCAGCAACTGTTGGGACAGTAAACTCTTTCACTTCACTTTTTTCTTGCTATTGATTTGAAATTCCTTCTTCAAGTAAAATTAGCTATTGAACACATTCCCTTTTAAAAACCAATTTTTAAATTATATATTGCTATAAGAAACAAATTTTAAAAAGGAAAAGTAAGACAGCAAAATTATCCATAATCTCATTACCAATTACCCAAGATTAACCTTATTTTACACATCCCACTATAAATACATATAATATACACATTATATGTAAGTATATGGTGTGTATCTACACATGCACCATATGCTTATATATAATGTATATAAATACATCGTACCTGAATGCTGTATGTCAAATAACAAAGTAAACAGTTTTTCTCTTTATAGCTGATATCATAATTTCCTGATGGTAGAGAATAACTCTTAGTCTTGAAAACTGCTATAGTAAGTGCTTAGAGTGAAGGGTGAACTCTTGAAGGAAGATATCTATATTCTGTTAGGGAGCAGAAAGTATTTGTGCCTTCCCTGAGACTCTGGGAAGGGACATGGTGATGTAGGGAGACAAAAAAGAATTCGTAGGTAATGGAAGGCATGTGGTATGTGGTGTTATTTCCTTTTGAGCCTATAAATGTTTATGAATGTTTTGAGCAGCTTCTTTTTGGGAGAAGCTGAGGAGGAATTGAGGTTTTTGTGTATATTCTCAGGTAGTGCCCCTGATAGGAAACAAGGATGTAAGAGCATAATGTGAGAAAGATACGAAGACAAAATCTCCTCTACCTCTATCTTTCTCTATCTATCTATCTATCTATCTATCTATCTATCTATCTATATATATATATAGAGAGAGAGAGAGAGAGAGAGGGAGAGATGTCTCCCTACATCACCATGTCCCTTCCCAGAGTCTCAGGGAAGGCATAAATACTTTCTGCTCCCTAACAGAATATAGATATCTTCCCTCAAGAGTTCACCCTTCACTCTAAGCACTTACTATAGCAGTTTTCAAGACTAAGAGTTATTCTCTACCATCAGGAAATTATGATATATATATATATATATATATATATATATATATATATATATATATATATATATATATATATATATATATATATATATATACATATATAATTATCTTGGGAGAGATTGAATATCCACAGAGTTGTAGATTGAAAATCAAGATTACCTATATTGTTAAAAAAAAAGTAAGCAGGCATCCCTGACAGGAAAGTTAAGGTATATATTTGGGCTACATACATTGGTTATTATGAATTTGTTGCAAAAGAGAAAATAAACATTGTACTCTGTTTTGCACTATAAAAGTCATATTTTCAGTTTTTCTTTTTTAGTTGAATCCAGAGCCTTGACCATGCTGTGCAAGCAATCACCACTGTGCCACACTCCCAGTCCCTTTTTTATTTTTTATATTGAGACAAGTCTTGTTAAGCTGCACAGGCTTCTTTTGGCCTTGAATTTGTAGTCCTTCTGCCCTAGCCTCCCATGTTACTGGGATTATAGGTTTTCAATTTTACTGGATAGACCAGCACTGATTTTCAGTGATGCAATCTTAATATAAGTGAAATTTTATATAAGTAGTTTTTATGAAACTAAAAACCCAGACCATGCCATATCAGCATTAAGTTTGAACCTTGGGTTTGGTAGCTCTAATGTGTTAGTATTGGGAAGTATTGTGATGCCTCACCCCTGAGGCATTCTATCTTGCCAGCCTCATCTCTTCCAATCCATCCTTTCCTCCCTTACTTTCCCTAACCTAAAAAGATCTAAAATCATAAACACCACAGACTTTAGACCTTCTCAATCCCTTGACAACTTTGAAATTGCAAAGCCTTTCAATACCTCTTGTGTTCTTGTTTCTAAAATGTCCTTCTTCCCAATGTCCAATTCAATGACTACCTGCTCAAGGGAATCTTCCTTCATTCCCTCCTGAAAGAATGAGTGGTTCTATTTTCTGAGCTTTCACCTCTCCTAAATCATATCTCTGCTACAGAAGTAATTATGTTACTTTTTAATTATTTGTTCATATGTACTTTGATAGTCTAGAGGTGGATGAGGAGATTATTCAATATTACAAACTAGGAACACATTATAAATCTATTTTTGATCACTTATAGTCAACATGACAAGTTAGTGTGATGCTTATAAGGTGCTCGTCTATGTAGCCATTATTCTGTCCCCAACATTACACTTGCACAAATGTGGACAAACTTCTTTCTCTTTTCTACTTTCTTTTTAGCTAATAAAGACACAAGTTTCTAAGGTCTATTACCCATACCTTTTTTTTCTCATGAGACTTATAGCATGATACATCTTAACTGTCAGCACGCATACAAACCAGCTGGGATTTTTGGTAAAATAAAGATTCAGGTTTAGCAGGCATGGGGTATGAGTCCTAAGATTCTCTATTTTTAACATTTTCCCAGGAGATGCCAACACTGATTACTTGTAGGCTCTGAAAATGTGTTTTCATTGCTGTAAATTGAATGAGTGCTAAAGCCTGGTAGGAAACTTATACATGTAAAATATATACCTCAGATGAGGTTAGGATTCTAAAACCGACCTACATCCCATACTTGGAAAGTATGCTAGGAAGGTGCTGTGGTGGAAAATGAGCCCAATTTCTCTCCATAAGTAAGTTCCATATGACTTTAGGTTGAACTTTTAGTACTTGTGTAGATTGATAATTGTTTGGTTGAGTATCAGATAATGCAGTCTCTGTACATGTAGAGGTCATGGGCAAAAATAATTTTCAAGTAGAAAGACATATAAATAGCTTCAAACATTAGAACTATAATGTTCATACTCTGAGAGGCATATGGGACCCAAGACTGCTGAGGGGAAACACCTATGAAGCTCTCATCTCATGCCCACTCGGGCATAGGATCATTGAGTGGAGTAGCAAGTAAAATGCACACTGTATTGATTGTTATAGTCCTCTATTTCTTTTCCTAGTTTTGACTGAGTTGTTGTAGTTAAATATGTATAAATTATATGCATATAGTGTCAATATTCTCATAACATCAGAGACAAGCATATATAAGAGGTTTTTTTTTTAAGGTATTCCTACCATCTGTAGATTGAGATGAAAAGTTCAGGATTTTTCACACAGACATCCTGTAAGTCAAGGCCTGCAAAGCAGTGGAGTGTAATATGGAAAGCCTGTCATAGAATATTGAATAATGTAATAAACCTATTTCTTCTAAAATCATAAAGCTGTCACTTTCAGATCCCAATGATAAGCCAATATAACAAAGTCTACATGATTTTTTCATAGCTCCTTGTGCTTTTTATGGACTATTTCCTAATAAAAATCTAGATAGCTTTTCAATCTTTATTGTCATTTGGTTCTTGGTCCTTCCTTAGGGAGATTACTTGGTCATGAGTATTACACAATTCTAAATTATTCATTTGACTCCTACAAAAAACATTGAAATTGAAAGATTTATGTCACTCTGGTAGAGCTCAATGAACATCTTATTTCATGTGATTAAAGATCGGGCACTAATCAATTTTCCTAGAGTCTATTTTCATGCGTATTCCTTGCTTTCCTTATTCTCTATATCACTCTAAACAAACAAATAGAATTTTCATAAAAGCAGATACTTCTAAAGTAAAATGTATGATTAGCATTTCTTTCCTCTGAATCTCAAAATTAAATGAGACTAACAACTTGCCCCTGATGCCTCTGAGCAAGCTAACCCTGTTACCTGCCTAAGGATTCTCTGGGAGATGATCAAAATTTTTAAGACATTAAAACGTGCTGGAACTAACTATAATAAACAACTCCCCAATGTTTCTTCTAAGGTGGACAGATTCTTGGTAGGCAGCCCTAATTGTTGCAATCTTTTTTAGGTGTTCTAATGTGCTCAGCTGAATTATGCACCACACTGCTTCTGAATGACACAGCCATTTCTGACTCCATTAATATGGAAGATTTCAGCCAAATGCTCTTAAACGATAGCTTCTCTTTATTTGTAATTTCAGACTCTATTGATTTCCTTCTGTTCCCTTCATTATGATTTCAATTGATTACCTTGGCAACTGCAATAACAATGATTGCACTTGACACTGTCTGAGACTCTTGAGATGGTATTTGAATAGGAATGGTATAATTTGGGGGAAAGTGCCTGCAAGAACCTGTCATTAACAGTACACTTACACTTTACTTTTATTGACTTCCTCTCTTTTGAGTAGGCCCTTGTCATAGAGTTGGCTGTTAACAGGGCTACAGTAGTAGTTCAGATTTCTGTGACTCTTCAGAGGGTAAAAGATTCTTATTATTAAAGAGATTGGAGTGGGCTTGCATGTGTACACACACATGCACACATTATACTGTGTCTGTGTGAGCACATGCATGCATAGCTGTTACTGTTTTTTCAATGTTGTAAGCTGTGTGATCTGCCATGCTGGTCGCCTCACAAGCTGGGGTGGGCATTGAATTGTATTTTAATTCTTAGGGCACCAGAGCTCAGATCAAAGACTTCAGCCAAAATTTGTTAATGAATTCTGTTCTAAGGCTTTATTAGGATCTTAAGAAAGAAGGAAACAAACAAACTTGCTTTATGTTATTGTCACACCACAGAATTTAAAATTCAAAGGCTCAACTGTGGATTGCAAGCTGTGAATTTTATGCAGGCTCTTACTTCACCACTTGAGCTCAGCTTGCCCTTCCTGAAAGACTGCTTCTGGATGAGATTGATGGAGAATATCAGCTGCACAACATAAGTGCCTCTGTGGTCACACTTTCCTAGGTTTCTTTCTTCCAGTGTTGCTTTAATTAAGTAGCCACCAATTTATCCTTTAGATAATAGTACATGTCTTCTGGGACAGGCAGAAGTCTTAGCCATGTTGTAAGGCTTCATGGGAATTTAGCAATATTAAGTTTCAGCAATTTTCTGCTGAGACCCCTTTGTTCTGTGCATTATTTTGGGAAAATATAACACTCTGATTCCCACCAAAATGTTTGACTTGTTTATGTATAATTTACCTGGCAGTTTTAGGGTGACGGGAATAAACCATGAGTTAGAACTCCATAGCAAGATCACCTAAGATCACCTAAGCTCACCTCTGCGTGGCTTCTCTGAGCTTGTGCAATTCATTTTACAACTAGAGATTTGGTTTCTTCACTTATGAAACAACAGGATTGGATATGATCATGTCTAAAGACTTTTTTAACTGTAAATTTTTATAAAATATTTGACAAAGTAATTTAGCGAGCCAGCTTATTATGTATAAAGGTCAATGAATTTAAACAAGGGAGGAAGTGCTTGCCATAAAATGTGCTTAGTGTGTGCAAAATCTGCAAATTTGAAAACAAGCAAACAAATATCAAAGAGGCTTCTTGAATTCGAGCTATTTTCGTTTTCTTCTCATAGTCATTCATCCTTGCCCTTGCCTGTATGGCTTCATTGCTTTTGTTGAGCTGAAAGCTAATTATATTTGATCAACTATGTGCTGTTTGTTTGGAGGACATAGGATTCAAGTTCCATCCTCAGTGTAATCAATTTTTAATTTGATATCTCTTCAATTTTGTCCCAATGCAAATTGTGATAATATGTGCATGAGGACTAAGCCGGGGAAGCCCAAATATTGATTGCCAACTCCAGATCAGAGTAAAGTAAATTTTCTCAGGGTCATTCAACATCAGTGGCTGAGCTGAGACTTGGATGCCACAAGTCCTCCGGAGACACTTTAAATGTAAGCCATTTAGGATTTTATTGGATGATTGTCTATTGTGTCTTGTATTATAAAAGGTGAAATAAGACAGGAGAGGAACAGATAAAGGTCAGTCTCTAAAAGAAAAGCCAAAGGAAGACAAAAAAGGAGAGAAGGAGGACTCAGAAAGAAGACTGATTAAGTCATGCTCAGTTTCAAGTTTCCATTTCTGAGGAATCTGTCTTCTCACAGAATTGTAGATTCACATTTGGTTTTGACATGGCCCATCTTTCGTCTTTGCCAGAAGTGAAATCGGCATCTTCTAGATGAAAAGTCTTCATCTTTACCATATTTAAGAATTCCAGTCACTCACCTGCCTTGGTATTTTGATCCACTTGTCTTACTCTCATAGGTGGATACTCACACTGCCAGGGACTCCCAAAAGGATTTGCAGTGAACAGTGGAAGATAGCAGTTCCACTCCCTGACAACACTGAAGAGTCAAGACCAGTTGCGAAGGATGTTTCCCCTCTTTACCTAACAAGTCCTCCCCATATCTCATTGTCACCTAAAATGATACCTATGGGTTGGGATCTCTGTTTAAGATAGCACTGGTGATGGTGACAACCACTTTATAATGAAACAGTGCTAAAGGATTAGGGGAAAGGAAAGGTGAGTTTTAGACCCCAACTTCTTGACTCTCCACAACTCTTGGTAATTACTTCTTTTCTTAACTGAAAGTCTAATTTAAAAAGAAGACAACTTAGAAATCATAAGTAACTAGATGATGCCAGCAAACAATTATATAATATTATTAGTTTTGCTAAACTTTAATATATTGCATCCATTTGATTCTTATAAGAACACCAATACATAAATAATATTATTTCTTCATAGCAGTGGAGAAACAAATCACAGAGATTGGCAGGGCTTATGAAAATGCTAAGAGGCAAAAGTTAGGAATTGATGGCATACATTCCATTAAGTCAGAATGTTCTTGCCATTAGAACATAGCTTCCCCCAGAAAACTGAGCCCTATATTTAGGAAAAACATATGTGGGTGATCATGCCAGGGTAGACTGGAATGTACTCATGAACGAGTTGAAGTGACTTTGGCTTTGGTTAAACATTGAATTTTGAACCTCAGAGGTTATAGTTGCTAACAGCAAAAACTTTTCTTGGTACCACTTCTGAGACCCTGCAATAATCCTGGGTCTTTCCCCCTCTGTCAGTGCCTCCCTGCTGGAATAGTTTACCACCCAGTGGCCAATGAATCTGGGAGATTCGCACAGAACTTGGAATAAGCACTCTTTCCTTGTGTTGGTGTTCTTTTGCAATGGTTACTCATTTCTTCATTCCACTGCCAGGGAATGTGTTCTTTCATGAGGGCATTTGAAGGAGATGCTTTTTTGTTTAGTGATTTTCTGCACCAGCAGTTTCCTCATTTAGAGATTGAAATGGATATACTTCACCTTGGGAAGTGATGTTCTAGAATCTGTTCCTTTTCTGTGAGCAACCAGGTGGCAGGGACACTGCAGACCTCGGATGAAAAAGGACACAAGTCTGCAGAGGAGAAAATGGTCTGTGGGAAGAGTAGTAGGTCAAGGAGTTGATGCTGGCCATCACTTCCAAGAAATGAAAGAAAATTACCAACCTTGCTTGCCAGGACTGTGGTAAGCAAACCCTATAGAATTTATAGAATCAGCAGTGTGGCTTCTACTAGGGATTTTAAAATACACATGTCAGTAAGAATCCTTAATATTTATGAAAGTGCCACTGGTATGAAACTTTAGTAGAATAACTTATCCTAGAGATTATGATGGACACATTAGTGAAAGGATTTAGCCAAAAGGGAATCAACTAGCCAAAAGGGAATCAACAGAGAGGCACAAAAGTCTGAGCTGAAGTTCACCATGACACAGGAATCGTTGCATGGGTGGTTAGGCACTATGGTGTACATAAATAGTATACTCCCTCCAAAATACATTGTACATTAAGAGATGGTTCTGGGGTCATAAAAGACAGATTAGGCATCAAGTAGTTCTAGATTCAAATCCCCACTCCACTATTGACAATTTTTTGGCCTTGGAAGAGTCATTGAAACTTCATGAGCCATAGTTTCTCTATTGATGAAATGGGAATAATCATACCTGTAATAATAATTTGTAAGTGTATAAAGAAACTGACAATTGGTAGTTATTAGTGCCACTCTTGTTAACCTCTAAAAAGACTCCACATTGGTTATATCAGCTTTACTTTTTATTGCTTTAGTTTGTTTTGTTGCTTGCTTATTTTTCTGGTTACTTGTTCTATATATATTTTGAAAAAGTTACCACTTTGCTTTTAGGTATGGTTTATTATACCTTATGTAGAGAAAGCCTGCAGCTGTAGCCCTGTGGCATCCAATCCTGTCAGATCTCGGAAGCTAAGCAGGTTCAGGCCTGGTTAGTAACTGGATGGGAGACTGCCTGGGAACACCAGAAGCTGTAGGCTTGGGAGAAGGACCTGGCAACCCCCTCCCAAAAATCAATCTGCCATTGAAAACCCTATGAACAGCAGAGAAGCACTGACAATAATGTTTCCCCTGTTGTACAGAGGGTCGCTATGAGTCAGATACCGACTCGACGGCACCTAACAAGAACAACAACATGTAGAGAAAGGATCAAGATGTAGCCTTTCTTCATTGGTAATATCAGTGGAGAAACTAAAAACATAACACAATTTATAGTTCCTTGGTTGGAGAGTTATGATTTGTATCTCACTTGTCATTGGCTCACTGATAATAAGAGGTTAACAGATCTACTGACTCCCAACTCTCCCAACTGCCATAATACATACTATTTCTTCTGTACTGTTAGGCTCTTCAGATAGTATCTTCTTTATATTTGGTTTGGTTTTGTTTGTTTTAATTGTTTTGAAAAGAAGACTTGGCCAAGAATCAGCATTATCTTTACATAAGATCATTCCAACTTATACTATTTCTTTTCAAATTGAAATTTGGTCCTAGATTTAACACTAGTCACGTTCTTCATTAGTTATTTGCAAAAGCATAGCTTTCTATTCACTGGCAGTGGGATTCATGGTAGTATGAAACAATTATACATATGCTTCTTATCATTTACTAGGCATTGTTCTAGGCACTTTAAACATATGAACTTATTCTTACTAACATTGATACTCCAATTTTACTTCCAATATAGTGATAAGTAATACCAGTCTGAGACCAGTATAAGAAGGATTCCTGACCTGCTGTGGCCCTTCTTCAGTCATGCCCAAATTGCGGATGAAAAATTTATGGGGCAAAGGGGATATGCACGTGGCCAAGGGATGGTCACAGGGTGACTGTGAAAGTCACAGAAGGAATTCTTGTGAAAATCACAGAAGGAATTAAGATTCATGAGTCAGGGTCATATAAGCAAGTGCATTTGAAGCCTCTCACTGTAAAGGAAGAGTGGATACAGGAAAGCAGTATGTACTACTTCCCAGCAGTCCTGATGCCACCATCTTCTGTTCTGGTTTCCATGGAATTCTAAATAAGAATTTTGTCTTATAGGATAACAGAAGAATTGTAGCATTTTGGTTTATGATCTTTAAGAGGACACATGGTATACAGGTATTCATTTATACTCTTTCCTTAAGTTACACTAACGTTAGGGGTCTGCCTTGAGGAAATCAAGGCACATAGGCAAGAAATGTTTTGTCCAACATCACAGAGCAATTAAGTGATTGAGCGAGTTGAGTACTGGCACTTCACCTTCACATTATGGTTGCATTGCACCTAGCTGAGTTCAAGGAATCTTCATATAGGATATGACCTTTCATTGTCATGTTTCACCACTCTTCATCAAAGGTCCTACAAGAAGACCTAAGATTTTTGTGCTACTGAAGGGGGTATAGTACAGTAACTTAAGAGTCCATTGTCATGCCTTGTTCAAGGAGACCCACAATTCTTAGTGGTCAGTTGGGGAAAAAAAAGAACATTTAGAGTGGCAGACATTGAATCAACCAGAAGAGACACATTCTTCAGCAACCAAAGAAATCATGATCCTGGATAAAATTTATTTGGATGAAAATAAGGATTCCATTACAAGAAACAAAAGTGGCTAAAAGACACTCATATAGCGGAATGAACTTGGACTTGCAATCAGAACTGGGTATGAATCTATTTACTTGCTTAGTATCTTTGTTGAATGGGCCTTCAAGTCCTCATTTTTAAAAATGCAAGACAAAAGTCCCATGGAAAACTGATAGCACAATACCTGACACATCATCATTAGTGGAGATCACAGTGATTACAGAAGTAGCAGCTAGTAGCTGTAATAATAATAATAATGACAGTAATAGTTAATTTCCATATAGCATTTACAACATCCCCAATACTCTTCATTTTCTGATAAGACAAGTGATGAGGAAGTTCTATTCTTCTTTTCCTTTTTTTTTTTTTTTTTTTGCAGTACTGGGGGTTGAACCCAGGGCCTCGTGCCTGCATGCTTTGCAAGTGCTGGACCACTGAGCTGTGCCCCCAGCCCATTTTTTATTTTTACATTTTTGAGACAGGGTCTTGCTAAATTACACAGACTGCCTCTGGTCTCAAACTTGCGATCCTCCCATCTCCGTCTCCCAAAACACTGGGATTACAGGCAGGCGCCACCAAGCCCAGCACTTCTTTTCCTTTTACAAATGAGGAACAAAGACTCTAGGAGGCTAAGTTACTTGTTGAAAATTATTGGGATGATAAAGCAAAGACAAGATTCAAAACAGAGGGTCAACAAATTTACTTATAAAAGACAAGATAGTAAGTACTTACTATCTTGTCTTTTATAAGTAAATTTGCAACCCAGATAATCTCTGTCATAGCTACTTTATCAGGCCTTTGTATTATGAACACATTTATCAACAATGCATAAACAAATGAGCATGGTGGTGTTCCAATAAAACTTTATTTATGAACAGTAATATTAATATTTCTTATATTTTTAAATGTCATGACAAATTCTTCTTGACTTTTTTCTCAACCATTAGCTTGTAGGCCAAAGGAAAACAAGCAATGTACTGTATTTTGGCTGTCGTTGTTAGAGGACTTAGTTTTTTCTTTCTATTGTTAACATCGACTTCTTCCTGTGTCACAGGGGGCCTACTAGGTATAAAAATTGAACTTTGAGGGAAATAGGAAGGAAGCATATGTCAGGTAGAAAATAACTCATTTCTAAGAGAGGAACTTTTGACAAGAATGGAGATAGGCAGCCAAAACCAACTGCCATTTGGAAAGAATATAATGAAGAGTTGACAAGATCAATGTTTTAATAGCTCATTTAAAATTATTTCTAGTTTTTTGGTGTAGTGAGCTTTATCAGCTAAGGTAGGCCATACAACTCAGCCTAACCTTGTGTTTCAGAGGCTGGGGAGGGAGAAACAAGGGACAGTAAATAGCTTTTGGTCCTGAGTATTGCTTTATTAGCAATAAAGGACTGACAAAAAATCTGCACATCTGTCACTATTTTTATTGATGTGCTATCAAAAATAAATGCCTGTTCACCATCAAAGAGACATTTGTGAAGTTCTTGCTTCAGGTATTAAGTATTATAATGGGTTCATATAGTACATGGAGAGAGATTTTGTTGTCTAAGAGCTCACAATGTCAAGAATTTATCCAAATCTCAGGTTAGTAACTCTCTTTCTCTAGTAAAGTTTGGAAGGTTTAAAATTCTGTTTATTGGTTTTACGTCTGTCTAAAATTAAGACCTAGGCTAGGTGGGGACGTTTGATCAAGTCTATCAGCAGAATCAAGCCTATAACATTCAGTTTTAAGAGTAGCTGCACTGCTAGGGCAGCCTCCTGTCTCCCCACCTGTTCCTTTCTCTCACAACCTGCTGGTGGCTGATTTTTAACATTGTTCTGTGAAATCAGTCACTTTATTTTTTAAGGCGGAAGAATATAAAGATAACAACAGCAAAAGTTGAAATATAAAAAAGAACATAGTAAGATAAGAAGCATTTCAAATTTCCTCCATCTAGAGAGAATTCTTATTTAGCCCTGGTGTGCAGGTCTTATCCTGAGGAATAAAATTCTGACAGGTTCTGGAAATTTAGATGTGGGTCTAGTATTTACCTAGGAGTATTTCTAATACTGTCTCCTTTATAATATTCTTAGAGAAATCATCATGAATCAATTCAGAAAGAGAACATTACATTTCACATATTTCCCTAGATGTCTTTGGTAGGGAAAAATCAGTGCATCATGGAATACTGTACGTTATCTAGATCACACCATTTTGGAATCCAGGATGGTGATTCTAGGATAGCTATGTTACAACTTCTAAGTTGAGACAGCTGAAAGAAATGTGACATCATTCTTGATCTCAGAAAAGCAAATTCTACCCAGCAGATTGGCAACTGACTCTGTCTCTCTTTAGGATCCAATTTCAATCCCTCTGCCTTTTGCACATTCCTTTCTTTATTCTTGATCTATAACTGTATTTGTTCTTTGGATTTTTCTTTTAACTGGTTGCAACATCTGAACCAGTTCCCTCATTAATGAGTTAAATAAAACCTTTTGAAAATGTTCCATTTGTATCTATGTAAGAGTCTGATTTTATTTTGTTTTTAAATTTTTCCTTTGATGCTTTCTTTTGGTTTGCAGATTAGGGGCTCACTTCTAGCAATTATCTCTCTTACTAGTATCACTTGCTAAAGTGTGAATAAATAGTGTGTTTGCCATCTTTTTCCTTTGCTGATAAATGTTGGTAAGATACAGAGTAATTTGGCATTTGCTGTTTCCATTGTGGATCAATTATATCACTTTCGGTTACACTTTCATTAACTTACAAAGTTTATGAAACCCTTTGATTAATATGTAGTAAAACTCGTATGCAGTCATGGGTTATAATCCCCTATTTTTCCCATGTATTTATTAAGTTGCATATTAAGTTGTATTTATTAAGTTGCATCATTTACATTAAGATTATCCTCTCCCCCTTTATCCCTTTACATTATTTCCCCTTCCCTTCCCTTCCCACCTTCCACAATCTTCACTTCCCCTTGCTATATTTGACATTCTTGTCTACAGCGCAATCTCATCCTAATATTCATATTAAATTTCAAGTCAATGTGCTTCAGAGCTCTGAGGAGTGGAGAATAACAGCATCTTTCTGGATTGAGGAAATATGTTTAAATAGCCCACAGGCACAATGTTCTGCATAACAGCATAAAAGCAGCAATTACAGTGTTCCTGATACTTTTCTTTCTCTGTTACCTCCAGCTAATAATCTCTGCAGAATCAAGGTTGGTTCTTCCTTAAAATAAAATGTTCTTCTTTTATGTTGTTCTGCCCATTCCTCTTAAAAGCCAGTAGATAAATAATGTACCTGTTGTGGGCTTTTACAGACAAACATAATTGATGAAAGAAACAAAGTTTTTAAAAGTGAAAACTGTACACTTCTATGAGAACATTAATGCAAATGTTCTTTCTGCTTGGCTGGCTTGAATGGAGTCTGGTGAGGAAAGAGCATAACTCCATTACTTGATGATGGTCGCTCAGTATAATGCACTCTCTTTTGAAATAGGTTTAAGAAACTAATAGAATTAGTTGCTTATAATTAGGGTTGATGGGATCAGCAGATGAGGTTGGCACAATAAACCATCTTGTTGAGTTAGTCAGATAGTGTGAGATGCTTCTCTGGTCCTACATTTTGTCTACCTGAGTCTTGGGCTGGGCATCTCACTCCATAGCATGGAAGCCCTTCTAAACATTACTCCCTGTGGGCATTTTCCTAGGATATTATGAGTTATGTTGTCCTATTGTATTAGAAAGTGAAGCCTCATCCCCAACTACTCATGATCACTCATTAAGCATTATGTGACCATCAGCATGCTCAAAAGTACTGGCAGGAATGGAATGCAGAATAGGTATATAATGGTGCCTGGGCTACCAGGCTTATAATTTAGTTGGAGAAAAAATAAACAAGCCTATAGCAATGAGAAAACATTTGGTTATTCACCTGTGATATTGATTTTAAGTACAATAGTCATGCATAGAATAGTAATGAGGAATTGCTTCCCAGAGAACATGAAATTTGATCTAGACCTTGCAAGATTTGAAAGCTGGCTATTTCGAGTAAAATATACAAGACAAGCAAAGGTGGGAAAGTGGAAATACCATGGCACAAATGGGATTTAGTGGGGAATTAGTTCTTATCTGTACCAAGAATGCAATGTACGGAGTAGCAGGAAGTTTGGGTTAGAGAATGAGAGAATGGAGACCTCAGATGTCCTGTGGAGAATGAGCAGCAAGGTGTGGACTTTGTGCAAAAGCCAAATGAAGGTCATTTTGAGCCTGGGTGTGGAGAAAAACATAATGAAAGTGGTGACTTCTACAAGATGGTTGAAAGGTAAATTCATGATGATAATAAACAAGGAAAGCAATTACTAGGTCCTCCATTATGGGTAGTATTACTGTAGTTGCATGAGTGTATCTCTGGATCTTCAATTCTGTTCCATTGGTCTTCAAGCCTATGTTTGTGGCAACACCAAGCTGTTTGTGCTACTATAGCCCTGTGGTATAGTTTAAAGTCAGATATTTTGATCCTGGCTGCACTCGTTTTGCAGCTTAAGATTGTTTTGGATATACATGGTCTTTTGTGCTCCCAAAATAATTTTTGGATTTTTTTTCTATTTCTGCGAAGTCTGTTATTGGAATTTTAATGCAAATTGCATCAAATCTATAAATTACTTTTGTTAGTAGAGCCATTTTTACAATATTTATTTTCCCAATCCATGAGCATGGGAGGTCCTTCCATCTTCTAGTATCCTCTGAGATTTCTTTCTTTAATGTTTTGAAGTTTTCCTTGTAGAGATCTTTCAGGGTCTTTGTTTGGATTGATTCCTAAATATTTAATTTTTTGGTGAGGTATTTTGAAAGTGATTGTTGTTTTAGTTTCCTTCTCTTGCCATTCAAAATTGGTGTAAAGGAAGGCTACTTATTTTTGAGTGTTAATTTTGTATCCTGCACTTTGCTGAAGGAATGAACTAGCTCTAAGAGTTTTCTGCCTACAGCTGTAGCCCTGTGGCATCTGATCCCATCAGATATTGCAAGCTAAGCAGGGTCAGGCCTGGTTAGTACTTGGATGGGAGACCACCTTGAACACCAGATGCTATAGGCTTGAGAGATGGACATGACAACCTACTCACAAAAACCAATCTGCCATTGAAAACCCTATGAATAGCAGAGAAGCACTGACAATAGTGTTTCACCTGTTGCATGCAAGGTCTCTATGAGTTGGATACCAACTGGACAGCACCTAACTACAGCAAGAGTTTTCTAGAGGTATTTCTTGGGTCCTTTAGGTAAAGGATTCTGTCATCTGTGAATAAGGATAATTTGACCTTTTCTTTGACTATCTGTATCCCTTTGATTTCTTTCTCTTGTCTGATTGGCTAGGACTTAGATCACAATATTGAATAAGATAGGAGATAGTGAGCATCCTTTTCTTGTTCCTGATCTTATAAGAAATGGTTTCAATTTTTCTCTGCTTAACATGATATTGGCTGTTGTTGTTAGGTACTGTGGAGTTATGTCTGGCTCAAAGCTACCCTCATAGGGTTTTCAATGGTTGATTGTTTTGGGATTGCCTTGGAAGTGGATTGCCACATCCTTCTCCCATTTTTGTGGTGCTGGGAATCACACAGGGGACCTCAGAGACTGCACTTTTCCAACTAAGCTAAATCCTACCCTACAAAATTGGCTGTAGGTTTGTCACATAGGGCTTTTACAATGTTGAGGAATTTCCCTATTTTGCCCATCTTCAGAGTTTTTGTCATGAAAGGATATTGCACTTTGTCAAAGGCCTTCTCAGCATCGATTGACATGATCATATGATTTCTGTCTACAAGTCTCTTAATATGTTGAATTACATTAATTGATTTTTGCATGTTGAATCAGCCTTGCATCTGTGGAATGAAGGCCACTTAATCATGGTGTATGGTCTTTTTATGTACTGTTGAATCAGTTTCTAGGATTTTGTTGAGAATTTTTGCATCAATATTTATCAGGGAAATTGGTATATAGTTCTCTTTCTTTGAAGTATCCTTGCCCAGTTTTGGTGTCAGGGTGATGGTGGTTTCATCGAATGAGTATAGGCGTATCCCTTCCTTTTTTACTTTTTGAAATAGTTTGAACTTAAAAAGTGTTACGGATTCATGAAGGTTAAATAATACACTGCTGAACAATCAGTGGGTTATTGAATAAATCAGAACAGAAATCAAAAAATTCCTGCAATCAAACAAGCATGAGAACACATCCTACCAAAATTTATGGGATATAGCAAAGGCAGTTCTAAGAGGGAAGTTCATAGCCATGAGTACCTTCCTCCGTAAGTTAGGGAAGGCTCAATTAAATAACTTAATGACACATTTCAATGCATCAGAAGGCCAAAAATAAACCAATCTCAAAAGGAGCATTCAGATAGAAATGATAAAGATCAAAACAGAAATATCTCGATTAGAATCCAAAAAGACAAGTCAAAGAATTAATGAGTCTAACAGCTGATTCTTTGAAAAGATTAATAAAATAGACACACTCCTACCATGTCTCACCTAAAGAAAGAAAACACCCAAATTAAAAACAATTAGAGATGAAAATGGGTACACAACCAGTAATATCAACGAAATCCAGAAGATCATCAGGGAATAGCTTGAGAAGTTCTGCTTCCAAAAAAAAAAAAAAAAAAAATACAGAAGAAATGGATAAGTTCATTAACACATATGAGCTACCAAAATTAAGCTGGAGGACATAAGCAACTTAAACAGATCCATCACATTCACTGAAATAAAGAAGGTAATAAAAAGTCTCCCAACAAAGAAAAGCCTAGGTCCTGACAGGTTTACAGCAGAATTCTATCAAGGCCTCAAAGAAGAATTAATACCTTTCTCCTCATTTTTTTTGTGTGTGTTACTTGGGGGTTGAACTCAATGCCTCACACATACTTTGCACCCTCAGCCCATTTTTTATTTTTTTATTTTGAAACAGAGTCTCTCTAAGTTATGCAGGCTTTCTCTGGCCTCAAACCTGTGATCTTCCTGCCTCTGCCTCCTAAGTGGCTGGGATCACAGACGTGAAACATCATGTCTGGCCAATATTTTTTCTAATAGTAATGAGTTGCTTCCAAAACAATTTTGTGTAGGCTCAATCACATTCTATTTTGTTTTTTTATTTTTTGTTTTCAGTACTGGGGATTGAACCTAGGGCCTCATGCATACTAAGCAAGTGCTGTACTACTGAGCAACATCTCTCTGTTTGGTTTAAATAAACAAGTTTGCAAATAGGTCACAGTTTCTTGCTGAAAGCTATGATTGAAATGTATAGACCAGACCCAGTCTCCAGTTAGATAGCCTGAGGGAAAGAAGAGCTCCTTAGGAGGTTATGGGAGGCTCTTAGATTATCTTGTAAGGTTCAACCTTTCCATCTCCTTGGGACTGCATTTTAAAATAGCCAAAGCCATAAAACATCCTTGAGATTTCTTTATTGCCTTCATTTCTACTTATTGCTGTAAGTGTAAGTCATTAGGAAGATTCACTCCACCAAAGGACCATGAAGAACTGACTAAAATGGGGCCAAATCATAGGGTGAACTGAAGGTTTTCTATCTGGAGGAATGTTGAATTCGTACATCTGGGAGGTCTGTAGAAATGAGCATATTTGACATACTCTCTTAAAGAGGATATCCAAGAAATTGTGACATGGAAGCAGCAAATGTGACCTGTGTTTCCCGCACAAGGAGTTTTCCTTATGTAGCTGAATGTTATAAAAAAGAAAAAATCGGTTATCTGGCAAGGCTGGATTCACCAATACAACCAAAATTCTTTCCATAATACTAACCATGATGAGCCACTGATTCCCTCCCAAACCCTTTTGATCCTTCTCTAGGTAACTATTCTTTGGAGACCAAGTGTTCCTTGCAATAGTGTTTAAGCAACAATGTTTAAGAGCTTAGCTTCTAAAATTAAACTGCTTTTATATAGACTGTACCCAACACTACTTTGTCTCTCATTAGCTGTTTGACATTCAGCAGGTTGTTTAATCTCTAAATCTTGATTTCTTCTTCTGTAAAATTATGGATAAAATATCTTCTGTTTCCTCTTCTAGATTCATTAGCCCCCTTTTCCATCATGTTGTCGATTCCAAGAGGCAAGCCATCACAAATAGAATGGCCATTTAGTTTTTTTGTCCAAAATAGAACACTTGGATGTAAAAGAGAAGGTCTATTAATGTTTAAGGCAGAAAAAGTGTATAAACTGGTACTGTTCCAGGGAAATCTGGAAATATGCTCATCCATTAGATGGACTATGACAGTGGGCTCATTTGCCCCTTGGGTCCTAACTAGCTGGCCAGAGAGGGAAGAGGCTAATGCCAGGGTGTTGATTTCCCTACTTCCTCTTCGTAGTATTACTCAGGGGTGGCTAAGTCCCTTCATCATTGGTTAAAAGAGCAGTCAGGTACATTTCTCCATGAAGCTCTCTCCAGGGTCTAGTCATTGCTTCCTTCCCTCCACCCTTCAGCCTTAAGTTAGTTGTGTCCTCCATTAGTAGCCCCAGGGTACTGCATTATCATTTGTGCTCCCTACACTATGAACACAACTTTGTCAACAACTCTGTTTTTAAACTCTCTTCCCATGTGCCCTATATGAATATGGTATTTGTTTATTACTAGGATTCTGACTGATACAAATCCATATAGAAATTTTATCTACCTCTTACAGTTCTTGTTTGAGGCAATTCATAGAATGTGCACAATAGGAAGTAATTATTAAAGAGTAGCAATCATAAATTATAAATTGCACATTGCAAAACATTTGCATACTTAATCTCATTTGACATTCAGAATATGTATGAAAGCAGGGAAACATTATGTTTCACTTACTCATCAAGGAAATTGAAGCTAATTGAGTTGAATGACTTGTCCAAAATTATAGCACCAATTTAGTCATTATATAATATATACATATATCAAAAATATCACATTGTACCCCATAAATATGTAGAATTATTATGTGTCAGTAAATTAAAAAATAACAAGAAATTTTGGATTTAGAATTTAAGCCTCCTGAGCCCAAAACCCAAGTTCTTCTCTTAATGCAACACATTGTAATAACACTTCTAACCAAGTAAGTCTCACTGAATTTTTTCTTAATCCTTTCGGATGTAATCATAAGGATCATCATTAATCATCATTCATATGAAATTGCCATTCATTTGGCAATTTGAAAAAATCTCATGATTAATTTGGGGGAGTCAAAAGGGAGCCAAAATGTGGAACAAATGAAAGAAAGGATGTGTTGCAGTGGGACCTCCAACTGGCCGCTACACTTACTAGCTTTTACCTCTAAATTTAATGGGATGGCTACATTTTTGCTGTGACCTTGAACAATCACCTTGCACATCCTCACAATCCCTGCCATATACCTCTGGGAATCCTTGAAGGAGTGTCCTCAAACCAGTCCATCAGCCTAAGTTGCTAAAAACTTCTGGTTAGTTTCTCCTCCATCATTCTTGCTCCCCCTTCTTAATATGACTGTTATTAATGCAGTTTAGGGAAGCCCATCCATAAGCAGGCCAGCCTGTGCCACAGCCACTGCATGCAGCAGTTCCTAATGCTTTCAGTCCTGCAGAACAGAGGGAGGGAAGGACGTCCTCTTTTTCAGAACTGTACCTGGCCATCTGGACCAGGGGCAATAATCTTTGTGCCACAATTCCACCAACTCTTAAGAATTCTCCCTTCAATTTCTGGTTCCTATCCTTCCCTGGAGGAGGACATCATGTTTGGGAGAGTGGCAGGTCAACGAAAAAAAGGAAAACCCTCCACTAGATGGATTGACACAGTGTCTACAACAATGGACGTAAGCATAAATAAGATCATGTGCCTGGCACAGAATGGGGGAGTGTTTCATTCTGCTGTACAAAGAGTTGCTATGAGTTGGAGTCAACTCGATGGAGCCTAACAACAACAACAACATCCTTAAAGCCCAAGAACAGACTGTGCCCAAGGATCTGGATAGCAGGTGGGCTCCATTCTTTGTTCTCTTTTACCCGCTCTCTATCCAGCCTTTTATTACTCCCAATATCTGTCCCTCCATCATTTATAAAATATAATTTTGAAATTCCCAGGCATACTGGCCAACAGATCCCCACTGTGAGCAGTGGAAACACACTCTCAATTCCTGTGCATCACCTCAGTAACCTCCAAATGCTGATATAGTGGGTGTTGTAAAAGGGTTAATTTCAGAGTGAACAGAAAGCATCAGCCGGGGCAAGCCTGTAATCCCAGCAACTCAGGAGGGAGAGGCAGGAGGATTGCAAGTTTGAGACCACACGCAGTCTGCATAATTTAGTTAGACCCTGTCTCAAAAAGTAAAAAAAAAATGGGCTGAGGGTGCAGCTTACTGGTACAGTACTTGCAAAGCATGTAAGCACAAGGCCCTGGGTTCAATCCCCAGTACCACAGGAAAAAAAAAAAAGCATCAACTCCAGAAACAGGGACTCTCCCCATGCAGGTCTAGTTAGTAGAGTTTTGTACCAATTCCTATAAAAAAGGGTCTCTTTTCTTTGCAGATCAACTTGGCCACCTTCCTTCAAACCCCAAGTATCATTTATGAGCTTAGTAAGGTAGGAATTTAAAAACTGTGTATTTCCATCACATTTCTGATTATGGACTTGATGTTTGGCTTTGGGCACCTTACTTCACCCTACTACATCCTTGGTTCCTCATCTGGAAACAAAAAAAGTACTAAAAATACTCTTCTCATGGGGGAGTTATGTGGATTGACTAATTAGTGATAGAAAATTTCCATATAAATGCTAAATAGTCTTACTATTCTTGTAGCAGGGACAACTGATGTGTGCTCAGTGGTGCTGCACGCATCTCTTTGTTACTCAGTTCTCTCTAGGTGCCCACACATTTTGCCAAGCTCACCTGAACCATAGCCAGGCTCTCAGACTACTGTGACAATACTTGGTTCCATGCAGCCTCAGGAGCTATGTTGTGATGCTCACGTTTCATATCAGCTCTTCCCAACTTAGTCACTGTCAAAAAGCAGTGTCAGCTACGCCACTATCAAGAGCTGCTGCTATAGAGCAGTATATCGGTACACTATTCCTAGACACTTCTAGTCTTCAGAGATAATGCCAAGTAAATAGGCTAGTTTGATACCCATTTCCAAACATATAACTGTTATGTGTACATTCTACACACACAGAGGTCTCATATCTGGCAATATCTGTGTGTGCAAGTTGGGACTTTAGAAATCATAGAAATCGTTATAAACACTAATGAGGGAAGGCATAAGGTAGTTAAACCAAAAGATCAAAAACTCCTAACACTATTGGTATTTGGATTTTGGGTACATTACACCATTCGTTTAGTAAATTTATGTTTTTCTTGGACGACAGTTAAAATTTGCTTGCTTTTTCTGAGCACATATATGCTGCCAGATGGGTAGCCTTCCCATTTTCACGTCTCTGTTCAATTTATTCCCTTTTCTTAAAATACTTTACTCATTTGCACCACCTGCACCTTATTCTTTATTGGAGATTTAGCTCAAGTTCCATCTCTTTTCTAAGTCCATCCTTGACTCTGTCAGACTTTGGTATTTTCCCATTCAACATTGGTTTAACACCAAGTACCCTCATTTGGTTCTTAATATTTTCCAAATTACACTGCTATTTGCATTTTGCAAATGAATCCCAGATGTTAACAAGGTTCTCTTGGTGGTTTGAAATCTAACATCAATTTAAAACTCCATTTAACATCTAGTGAAAAATTCAGTCTTCCCCCTGATTGCCTAAGTCCTTTAAGGACTTACATTTCATATAGTCACCTCTGACTGTAGGCTTATACTCCTTTTGAAATGTTTCTTCTTATAGATCTTATTGTACCAGAGTACTATCTTTGTTCTGTTTTGGATGCACCTAAATACAAAACTTACTCCCTTCTTTGTTTCTACAAAAGTTTCTCACACTGGAAACATTCATAATTGATCAGCATTATTGAAGAAATGAGGATAGTAGAGAGGGGTACTACTTCACAGCAGTACAAACAACTTCAAATTGAATATGAGCAATACCTGTTCCTTCAGTCATCTCCCCTCCAGGGACATTTTATTGGTTAGGTCATGACCCTTACCGCATACCATCTATCTTTTATCTCTGTTCCTCTGCAGTTCTTTCTTCCTGTTCTTTTTCAGAAACAGAACAAAGTTTCTCTTATTTTTTTTCATGTAGAGTACATAAGCCATCACTTTTATTGCTCCTATATATTCATGCCATCAGTGTCTCTCCTTGTATCCAAAATACAAAAAAATATTTCCCCAAATACAGTTCCTCTTCCAAGGAGAATTTCATGCTACTTGTGAAGATGCTATATTATTCCACAGCACCACATGTGTACCTCCCCTATCCAATTATATTATCAGTTCTTCTAGGTTAGATTTCTTCTCATTCTCATTTTATATTCTTAATGCTCAGTGCACCCTAGGTACTATTAAAGCTGATTGATGATGGTAAAGACTACTGTATGCAAAGCTTTATGTGTGGAATTGTGCAGAGCACAGAAGAGAATGTGATGGGGATCCTGTCCTCAGGAAGCTCAAAGTGCAATGTAAGAATTAGAAATTTAGTCATGATGAAGATGATTATGATACTGATAATGAAGGTATTGATGACAAATAATGATGTTGCTGTGTTGTTGTTAACTAACAATAGGATAAAATAAATGGAAAAGAAGGCATGTGCTGTCAAATTGCAAAGAATGGAAGGTTACCTTGAAGAGATAACTCATTACATAAATATTTGAACATTGGTAATTAAGAATGTTGTGGTTTGAATATAAAATGCCCCTCATAAGGTGCATGTATTTGAACACTTGGTCCTCAGCTGATGGCACTGTTTTGGGAGGTTGAGGGACCTTTAGGAGGTTGCACCTAGCTGGAAGAAGTAAATTACTGAGGTTGGACCTTTGAAGGTGATACACAACCTACAGTTCCTATAAATTCTCTCTGCCTCCTAATCTACCATAATGTGAAGAGTTTCCATCACATGCTCCTGTTATATTAGGCTGAGCTCCTTGGTGATCCTTTCTCCACCACTATCAATTGAACCCCTCTGAAACCATGAACCAAAATATAGCTTTCCTCTTTAAGGTTTTTTTTTTAATCAAGGTTTTTTTAATCACAGTGATCCAAAACTAATGTAAGTAGTAAAATGTACTCTGTAGTAGATTCATAGTATGTTTTCAGTGTATAAGATTTCACATAAGGACCAAATGTTAAGTAATTTTTCTATCAAGTTTGTAATTTTCCATTTAAAAATTTTGAGTTTATTTCAGTAACTTTTCATATTAAATTAACATGTTAAAATTCTTTAAGATTTAGGCATCTGTTTAAAGCATAATATCGCCAGATATTACTAAGTATTACTTTGCTTCAGAAATAAGACATTCATGATACATTTGAAGCCTTCATTCTTGGTGACATTCCTTCATTCTATTCTCCTTTCTCCTATCCAAGATAATTAGTCTATAATATCTTAAGTTTCTATTTGTGCTTTCCAAGATCACACTATAATAAAAATAGGCCATCTTGGAGACAGACTTGTGATTACAAATTCTCACATAATTTCCTTAACCCCAAGTCCCCAGGCCAAGATGAATTCCTACTTTTCTTCCTTTCCCAGTGGGCATATCTTTTACTAGTCCACCATTTAAGTGAGTGTTACCCTTCATAGGTTATGGCTGTATAATAGGTTATCAATTCTAGCTCCCCACCATGTATGGGCTGAAAGCCTGCATTATCTTCTAGGATAGATGGAGCCATAAAAGCGCAAGCCTTATAGTTACTCACCCTCGCTATCCTCAGCTCCCTGTCTCTTCCCATAGAGAAACAGAAGCTTTATTTCATTAGCTTATATTTCTAATTTCCAGTTCCCTATTTATTTCTGATCTCTGGGAAACCTTTTACTTTTCTAATGAACTTAGCTGAAAATTTAGATGTATATTTGCTATTTTCATTCAGAGATGTTAGTCTTTTCACATTGTCAGAAATGTTAGTGTCTCTGTAGATTTTTCCTATTCAATAGTACACTTTATGGCTCTTAAGAAGAAGGAATTTGTTTACCAATCCGTCTATTATTCACAAAACTTTAGTCATTGGCTTTTATACATTTCTCAGCTGTACTAAACACTTCCTCCATCAACTGTTCTTTCTACCCAATATATTATTTCCCAAATTATCTTATTATAGATTATGTCCCAGTTCAAATGTTTTCTCAGCAGGAAGGTCTTTGCTTATCATTCTATAAAAAGTGGTCTATCAATTAGGAATCTCCAATTGCTCCTATTCCATCATCTTCTTTTCTTGTCATTATAATGAAATTTCTTATTTAAAATTATATTTTTAGTTTTTCTGCTCACTTATTGAATATCATTTATATCTTTCATAACACAAGATCTTTGATAGCAGGAAATTGGTAATCTAGTTTACTATAGCATCATATATACTAGAACAATAATTAGCACACAGGAGTCTTTCAATAAGTGCTATCTAAATTAATTAATTACTTCAATATATGAAAGGCACAAACGATTTGGCCTTGGAAGATTTTTATGTTTAATTCGATCTTTCTAGAAGATGGAATGTTGAAACAATTCTAGACTGCCAAATAAATAGCAAACAAGGTAAGCAAATGGAATTCTGTTGAGTGAATCAATGAATGAATTGAATCAATAACCACAAGTTAAGAAGACTTCAGCTGTATACTATTTAATAGTAGTCAATCTGCCTAATTCAAAAGCTGCCTTATGAAATCAGTTTGGAACCATTCTACATGATCAAGCATTGGTAGCTACAAAGAAGAATAGTTTAGAATCCTCCCCGAAAATGAAGCTCTGAAAAGCAGTGAACTGAAAATTTAATGAGTAAAGAACACATTTCAGATTTGTTACTCTTTGTCTAGAAGTCAAACATAAAAGAGACTACTAAGGTCTTTCAGGGGAAAAGAAAAGATTGACAATCACTGACTGGCCATTTTGTCTATTCATTCAAGGGGCATTTTTGAGTACCTTCAATATGCATCAGCACTGGGAATATCAATATGATTGAGACATGTATATGCATCTGTTTCACTCATGGTTCTACCCTTGACCCCAACCAAACACAATAGTTCTCAAGCTTGTCTGCACATTAGAATTGCCTAGGGACTTTCTGAAAATCCTCATGACTGACATTGAAAACAAGATCAACTAAAGCAGAATCAGAACTGAGTTGCACTTGAGTTTTAATAATATTTATAGTTCCCTAGATGATTTCAGATTACAGCCAAAGTGAAAATCCACTCTTCTACCACATTGTCACTAATTCCTTGTCTATCCTGAACCTATTTGTCTTCCACTTCAAGCTCCACAGGGGAGGAATGGTGCTTATTTTCCTACACAATTGTATCCTCAGCATTTAGCACAGAACCTGAGAAATGGTATGTAGTAAACAATAATTGACTGAATGAATGAATCTGTAGTATATTTCAAAAGCCATGGAACTTCAGGGAAAACCCATCCAAAAAAGGCTTTCACCATGATAGAAAGGGATGTTTCCTCACTCTTCATTTCCATATAGAGGTAGTTTTTCTAAATGTGACTTTGGATTCACTTATATTTGAGGAGCAGATGAGATTTATGATTGATATGTTTTGGATACACCAAGAGGCATAACTGTCTTACCCCTGATGTTCCTCCTCTTTGAAGTGAAATGTGGCAACATGGGAATGTACAGCCCTACTTCTTCTTGGAGTACTGCTCTATAGGGGTGTCACCTGATACAGGAAATCTGACTATTGTGAGGCTGGCTTCCACATTAGTATTGAACTCCATCATTAATGGAAATAATGCTTTGATCTGTTTCTGCTATTCCTTTGTTGCTGTTCCACAAAATTTCAGAACTTAAGTGGGAAAAGAGGGTATTATTTATTAGAGATCTTCTCAGAATCCCAAATACTTAAAATAAAACTGAGCATGTCATCTGATATGTTACATTCTCTTGTGCTATGCTATAATTTAGGGGTCACTTCCACCTGGAAATCCTTGGAATATGTAAAGATGGCTGCCATATTGTATTCCTTGAGCTCTTTCTTTATATTTCATTCCAGATCCTTCAATAACATGTTTTGGAGTAACTTTCAATATCCAATCTTCTCATAAAGCATTTCATTCTATGTCAATTCTTATGTGGTACTACCTGGAAATGAATTCCATGGTTTCCTCCAATAGACAAAATGATAAAGAAATATTTATTCTTGAGTAGACCTGCCATACTTTTAACTACATTAGAAAAACTAAGTTTGTCCATCTCTGTGTTTCTTGTCTATAGGCTCATATGTTTGTTTATTTTCTGAAATAAAATAGGAAGGGTCAAGCTATTGTCCCATATATGGCCAAATATTCCAAAGTGTTCTCGGCATTGAGGACATTTATGAATCATTCAATGGACTTTAAAGAAAAAAATATGAAATTTTTAGGCCCAACATCCACTAAGAACACACTGATATTGAAAATATGTTTTCAGGTTCTCAATACTTTTTAAAGTAAATAAAGGATAGAAGATGGACAGAGAGCTAGATGCAGATACTTAGCTATATGATATCCAATGTCATAAATTCATATCCCTCTATAAAAATTAAATTTACCTGATTAGAGATATAAACAGATCCATCTATATAAGCTTAGTGAATAGAAGCAAAAGAATAAAATAATTCAATATTTCTCTCCTTTTTGTTGTTTGATGCTGTCAAGTTGGGTCCAACTCATAGTGACTCTGTGTACAACAGAATGAAACACTCTCAGACACTGTGCCATGCCTGGCACTATTGTCAATGCTTCTCTATTATTCATAGGGTTTTCAAGGGCAGATTTTTTTGAGAGTGGATTGCCAGGTCTTTCTCCCTAGTCTGCAGCACCTGGTGTTCCCAGGGGACCTCCATCTAGGGACTAACCAAGCCAACACTGCTTAGCTTCCAAGATCAGGCAGGATTGGATGCTAGGGTGTTATGGTTGCAGATTTCTCTCCTTAAAAGGAATTTAAAAATATATAAACAAATGCTTATACCCTGCAGTAAAAATCACTTAATCACGATGAGTCTGACCACCTATTTGTTTCATGAGCACATACTATTGTGAGTCCAGAGTTTTGACAGCAGCACCTGATTAGAAAGAGAAAGGTTGTTAAACACGAAAATGACCTGGTGCTGTACAATTTATTACATAAGTAATGGGAAGGGGCCCAAGGATGAAATATAATGAGATTTTATTAAATACTGATGCAAACTATATCTCCTTTTCATGGTTGTCCCTGTGTATGCTTAAAGGTAGCTGGGATTTGGCAAACAGGATTATCTTGCTGAAATATATAGCAATTTCCCAAAACTGAAATTCAACCTAACCCAATATGGTGACAAATTGTAGACCCAGACAGAAGTATTGCTGAGTCCAGCCATGAAATTTCACACAGTAAAAGAATTCACATCTGTTCTTAAATGGCAATAAAACAGAAAGATAGAAGATTGATTCAAGAGCCTCTGCAAATGTTATAGCCGTTATAGAACATGAGGACTTAAATGCATTCGCTCCTATAAGTGTAGACATCAGGCTAGCAATCCATTCTGGAGGAAAACAAGCTAACAAGCAGTTTATGCTACTAGAATTGTGTTTTCTAAACATAAAATGAAGAGGTTGAGATTGCAGTGGTGGCTCACATTGGAAGATTCAGAATCTGCCTCCATAAACATTTTTGAATGCTATGTGCCAGGACCCATGGAAGTCACAATTGTGAGCAATATCAAGAATACCTGAATTAAAAATAGTTCTTTCTAATGATATAGTTGGGCTGGAATTTAGCTCAGTTGGTAGAGTGCTGTGCTGCAGTCTCTGAGGTCCCGAGTTCAATTCCCAGCACCGCAAAAATGGGAGAAGGACCTGGCAATCCACTCCTAAGGCAATCCCGAAACAGTCAGCCATTGAAAACCCTATAAGGGTCGCTATGAGTCAGATACCAACTCGATGGCACCTAACAACAACAATGATGATATAGTCAGGACACAAATGTCAAAGTAAGTATTAAAATAAATAAAAGATTATATGCAATAATGGAAATGAAACCCCTATTAAGCAAATATGTGGTCAAACATACTTTGGAATAGTGATATAATTTTGTTTTGTTTAAAGTAAAAATTAAAAGTGAATTAATAACCATTCTTCTCCTGTTCTCACATTCTCTTTATTTCTTTTCTCATTTCATTCTTGCCAACTCTTCCAGCCTTCACTGAATGTTATTTCTTCCTGGAAAGAAATTTGAGGGATGAAATGTCAGGATTCTATAATAGATTAGGTTTTGGGAATGGAACTAAGCAATAGATGATATACCAAGTTCACTCTCTGGGTCTATAAAATAAATTCTAACTTTTAGGAATGAGCAGATATACCAAGGACTCACAAAGAAGCAAGGACCAACCAGAACAACTATATGATGTTGTTGTTGTTGTTAGGTGCCGTCGAGTCAGTATCCGACTCATAGCGACCCTCATAGGGTTTTCAATGGCTGACTGTTTCGGGATTGCCTTGGGAGTGAATTGCCAGGCACTTCTCCCATTTTTGCGGTGCTGGGAATTGAACTCGGGACCTCAGAGACTGCAGCGCAGCGCTCCACCAGCTGAGCTAAATCCCAGCCCAACTATATGATAGATCGACAGAATTCCCTCATTCTGTCTAACTAAAACTTTGTACCCTTTGACCAGCATTTCTCTATTCCCAATTACCTCTTCCACCATAGTAGATAAACACAAATCTACTTATTTCTACAAATTAAATTGTTTTTAGATTTGAAATATTAGTGATCTTTTTTGTATCTGATTTACTTCATTTAGTATAATATCATCCAGGTTCAACCATGTTGTCACAAATGATAGGATAGGCTTCTTTATAAGGCCAAATAGTATTCCACTTGGAAATATGTATATACAATATTTACTTTATCCATTCATTTGCTGACGAACATATAGGTTGATTCCATGTCTTGGCTATTATGAATAATGCCACAGTGAACATGGAAGTGCAGTTATATTATTTTCATTTTCTTTGGTTATATACTGTATAGTGGGATTGCTAGATCATATGATAGGTCTAGTTTTAATTTTTTGAGGAAACTCCATAGTTTTCCATGATGGTTTTATTAATTTATATGCCAACCAAGAGTGTACAAAAGTTCCCTTTTCTCCATATCTCCATATCATTCACCAACCCTTAAAATCTCTTCTATTTTTCATAATAGTCATTCTAATAGATATGAGGTAACATATCTTATTGTGATTTTAGGTTGCATTCCCTAGATGATTGGTGATGTTGAACATTGTTTTTCATATACCTTTTGGGCACTTGCATATCATCTTTTGAGAAATATCTATCAGAGTTTTTGTCTATTGTTTTAATTGGTTTGTTGTTTTATTATTGTTTGCTTTTCTTATATGTTCTAGATATTAATCCCTTGTGTAGGAATAATTTGAAAATGTTTTCTGCCATTCCACAGGTTGTCTCTTTATTCTGTTGATTGTTTCCTTTGTTGTGCAGAAGCTCTTTAGTTTGAAGCAATTGGAGTAATCTATTTTTGATTTTGTTTTCTGTAATTTAGGGTCAGATCCCCCTCATCTGCCAAAACAATAATCATTGCCCAGGCCATTGTCAAGAATTTGTTCCTCTATGTTTTCCTCTAGTACTTTTAAAGTTTCCCAGATCTTATGTTTAAACTTTTGATTAATTTTGAATTGATTTTTATATATGGTGTGAAGTAAAGGCTCATTTTCATTCTTCTGCATGTTTATATCCAGTTGTCCCAATACTATTTATCAAAGAGATTGTCCTTTCCCCATTATGTGTTCTTGGCATCTTTGTCAAATATCAATTGACCATAAATTGGTGAATTCATTTTTGAATCTTTAGTCTATCCCATTTGGCAATATGCCTATTTTTATACCTGTATCATGCTGTTTTGATTGTTATTACTTTGTAGTATTACTTGGTATGAGGTGGTATTATGCCTCTATCTTGTTTGTTTGTTCAAGATTGCTGTGGGTTTTTTTCCAACTATGAACATAGGATGTCTTTCCATTTATTTGTGTCTTCTTCAATTTCTTCCATTTATGTTTGCCAGTTTTCTTTTTTTTTTTTCTTTTTGTTGTACTGGGGAGTTGCACTCAGGGCCTTGCTCATGCTTTGCAAGCACTCTACCACTGAGCTGCACCCTTAGCTACTGTTTCACTTTTTATTTTGAGACAGGTTCTCACAGTTACACAGGCTATTTCTGGTTTCAAACTTGTGATGCCCTTGCATCTGCCTCTCTAGTCCCTGGTATTATAGGTGTATGCCACCATGCCTGGCTAACAGTTTTCAGTGTATAAATCTTTAAACTCTTCTATTACATTTACTCTTATGTATTTATTTTGATCCTATTTTAAGTGAGTTTTTTTTCTTGGCCTATTTTTCAGTTTGTTGTAGTGTACAAAAATGCTAGTGATTTTTTTTACCTTGAATTTATATCCTACAACTTTACTGAATTAAATTATTAGTTCTGACAGGTTTTTGGAGGAGTCATTTAGGTTTTCCTAATATAAGATCATATCAATAGACACTTTAACTTCTAATTTGTATGCCTTTAATTCTTTTACCTATCAAATGTCCTTGGTTAGGTCTTCCAATACTATATTAAATAGAAGTTGTGAAAGTGGGGACTTTTCATGTTTCTGATCTTAGAGAAAAAGCTTTCAACTTTTAACCATTGAGAACAACATTAGCTATAGGTGTGTCATGCATGAACTTTCTTGTATTGAAATATGTTCCTTCTATATCTAATTTGTTGAGGGCATTAATCATAAAAGGATGTTGAATTTTGTCAATTTTTATGCATATAGTGAGATGAATACGTAGCTTTAAATCCTTCATTTTGTTAATGTGATACAGCACATTTAGAAATTTGTGTATATGGCATCCTAGGGATAAATTCCATTTCATCATAGTGAATGATACTTTTAATATGCTATTGAGTTTAATGTGCTATTTTTTGTTAAGGATTTTTGCATTTATGTTCATCAGGGATAGTGGCCTATAATTTTCTTGTCTTGTCATGTTCTTCTCTGGCTTTTGTATCCGAGTAATGTTGACCTTATAAAATGAATTTGGAAATACCTCCTTCTCTTCATTTTTATTTTTGAAGAGCTTGAAAAGGATTATTACTAGTTCTTTACATATTTGGTAAAATTCAGGTTCTTGGCTTTTCTTTCATTTTTTTTTTAATGATTTAGTCTCCTTACTAGTTGTTGGTCTGTTCAAGTTTTCTATTTCTTCAGGATTCAACATTCATAGGTTATATTTTTATAGAAATTTATCCATTTCTTTTAGTTTATTTAGTTTGTTGGCTTACAATTGTACATAATAGTCTCTTATTATTTTTCCATTTCTATTGCTTCTGTTCTAATGTTTTCTCTTTCTTTTCTGATTTTATTATTTGAGTCTGTTCTCCTTTTTTTTCTTAGTCTAACTAATAATTCATCAATTTTATTTATCTTTCAAATAAAACTTTTATCATTTATCTTTTCTATTATCTTTCTATTCTCTATTTTATTTATTTCTATTATGGTCTTTGTTATTTCTTCCCTTCTACAAACTTTGGATTTAATTTGTTCTTTTTCTAGTTCTTTGAAGTGTAATATTAGGTTGTTTAGTTCTCTTTCTTAATGTGTGCTTTTATCACTATAAAAATCCTTTATAGAAGTTCTTTTGCTGTATCCTGCAGTGGATTTTTATGTTCTATTTTCATTTTTCATGTAAAGATATTTTTATTTCTTCTTTTAAATTTCTTCTTTGTCTGATTTGTTGTTAAGGTATATATTATTTAATTCCCATTCATTCATGAATTTTCTGAAGTGCTTCTTACTATTGATTTCTACTTTCATACCACTATGGACAGACAACACATTCGATATTATTTTAGTCTTCCTACATTTGTTAAAATTCATTTTATGGCTTAATATATGTTCCTGGAAGATGTTCAATGTGCACTTGAGAAAAATATATGTTCTGTTACTATTGATGAGAAGTTCTGTATGCATCTGTTAGGTCCATTTGGCCCAAATTAAAGTTCAAGTCCAATGATTTTTCATTGATTTTCTGTCTGAATCATCTACCAATTGTTGGAAGCTAGTCATTAATTTCCCATACATCTGTTTCTCCCTTCAGATCTGTTCATATTTTCTTTATGTATTTAGGAACTCTTATGTTGAGTGCATATATATCTAAAGTTGTTGTATCTTTTTGATGAATTGACCTTGCTATCATTATATAATACCTTCTTTTTCTCACATGACAAATTTTGACTTATACTCTATTTTGTCTAATATAACTACTCTTGTTATTTTATGACTTCCATTTACATTGAATATTTGTTTCCATCCCTTCACTTTCAGTTTATATAAATCCTTAAATGTTACTGAATCTTCAGCAAGCAGTATATAGTTGTTTTTACAATTCTTTTAGCTACTCCATGTCTTTTGATTGGTGAATTTAGTCTATTTCCATTTTAAATATATTGACAGGTAAGGATTCAGTATTTACAATTTGTTCCTTGTTTTCCAGGTTACTTTATTTTGTTTTGTTTGCTTTGGAGAGATTTTGTGTGTTTGTTTTGTTTTTGTTTCTGTTTGTTCATTTTAGGGAAATAGTTTGTTCCTTTTTTTCCTCTCTTATTGTCTATTTCTGTGATTTTTTGATTTTCTGTAGTACTATACTTCAATTATTTTCTCTTTATCTTTTGTATATCTACAAAAACTTTTGCTTTGTGATTGCCATGAGACTTAAGTAAAATATCTAATGGTTGTATTAGGTTATTTTAAGGTGATAAAAACTTAAGTTTGAGTACACGCAGAAGTCCTGCCTTTTTTACTTTCCCCTTGTACATTTTGTTTTGGATATCACAGTTTAGATATTTTTGTAATGTGTATCTGTGTATCTGTTCACAAAAAATCTTGGGAATACATACAGTTTTTATTTCATTTTGGCTGGCCAAAGGAATAAAAGTGTGTGTGTGTGTGTGTGTGCATGTGTGTGTATGTGTATAAATGTATATATATATGTGTGTGTGTGTATATATTTTGTCATATAGCCTTTGTATCATAGTTATAAGTGATTTACACACTACCATTACAGTATTAAAGTATTCTGTCCTTGATTATATACTTACCTTTAGCAGTGAGTTTCATATTTCATGTTTTCATGATGATAATTAGCATCCTTTAATTTCAGCTTGAACAACTCCCTTTAGTATTTCTTGTAAGGCAGGTTGAGTGGTAAAGAACTCTTTTAGCTTTTGTTTGTCTGGCAAGGTCTCTCCTTTTACCTCCTATGCTTTTTCCAATTACCCTTATTTCATGAAGCAGAAGCAATTGATAGAATGACCTTATCCCACATAGAGAAATTGCAGCTCTATACCTCTCCAAATACATGTCTAACACAACTATGCATATATTTCTTTTCTACCACTTGTTATGAAGTGTCTAAAATTGAAATCAATAAAAAGGTCAAATACACAATAAAATATAATGTAGAGAATTAAAATAAAAATATATTCTTCTTTTACATGACCATGTTGCATTGTCAAAATAAAAATACAAGATTGCAAAATATTATGTAAAGTATGACCTTAATTTTAGAAATATGTATTTCTGCTTAAGTGTCCAATTTTTATAATTAAAAAGAAATCAAGAATGGTCTACAACAAAATGTTTGCAGCACTTATATCTGATTGATGAACATATGTATAAATAATTTTCTTAATAATTTAGGTTTTTCAAGATTGATGACTTATGTTTATATATTTTTGGAACCCAAAGTTTTGGGTGAGGATGGATCATGAATTGACTAGACAAAATCAGAGTAGGTGGTTGAGCAGGGACTTGAACACAGGTGTGCTGACTTGAAGCTCTGCTATATGCTATCATAACACAGGTGTCTCCAATCTAATCACAAATACAACAAAGAGACAAAAACAAGTATAATGATACAAGGCCAGAGAAATAAGGAATAAAATGAGGAAAGGAGTCTAGTAACAGAAACTAAAAATAAATCTTTCATTCATATACATTTCTACCCTTTGTTGTTGCTTGTTGTTAGGTGCTGTCAAGTTGATTCTGACTCACAGCAACCCTCATAGAGTTCTAAATGTTGATTGTTTCAGAATTGATTTGAGAAGTGGATTTCCAAATCCTTCTCTCATTTTTATGGTGCTGGGCATCGAACCTAGGTCCTCAGAAAGTGCAGAGCAGCACTACCAACTAAGCTAAACACCAGCCTGTTGTTGTTGCTAGCTAAAATTAAAAGTTATATCCAAATTAATCGATGCAATATTAAGGTTCATTTGACATCTGTAACTTAAGCACTTTCTAAAATATTACAATGAGATGATATAAACAGTAGTGTGTGTGTTTGTGTGTGTGTGTTGAACAAATAACAAAGCACATATAGCTAGATGTATTAGGTACTGCCAAGTCAGTGTCCAACTCATAGCCACCATACATACAACATATGACACACTATTGTCAGTGCTTCTCTGCTCTTCATAGGGTTTGCAATGACTGATTGTTTTTGAGAGTGGGTTTCCAGGTCCTTCTCCCAAGCCAACAGTGCCTGGTGTTCTCAGGCAGTCTCCCATGCAAGTCCTAACCAGGCCTGACCCTGCTTAGCTTCTGAGATCTGATGGGCTCAGACACCACAGTACTATGGCTGAAGGGTACAGGTAAAGTAGTCACTAGAAAATAAACATTGTCTATTAGATCCTTAAACTTTTTTTTTTTTTTTTGCTCATATATCTACAGAAGGCTGGGATTTCACTCAGTTGGTAGAGCACTGCGCTGCAGTCTCTGAGGACCCGAGTTCAATTCCCAGCACTGCAAAAATGAGAGAAGGGCCTGGCAATCCACTCCCAAGGCAATCCCAAAACAGTCAGCCATTGAAAACCCTATGAGGGTTGCTACGTGTCAGATACCAACTCGACAGCACCTAACAACAACAACAACATCTACAGAAACCCTGAAATAAAATTTCATGCACACATTTTCTTTCACTTGGAAAAAGAACAAGTTATACATTGTTATCAAAGATGAGTCTCTGATACATCTTTAATAAACTCACCTAGGCATCCTTGGTCCTACACCAATTTCATTCATATATATATATATATATATATATATATATATACACACACAACATATATATGTATATAATATATATACATGTATATATTACATATATATAACATATATACATGTATATAACATATATACATGTATATAATATATATACATGTATAATATATATATATATATATATATATATATATATATATATATATATGTTGTTGTTAGGTGCCATCGAGTCGGTATCTGACTCATAGCAACCCTCTGTACAACAGGGGAAACACTATTGTCAGTGCTTCTCTGCTGTTCATAGGGTTTTCAATGGCAGATGGATTTTTGGGAGGGAGTTGCCAGGTCCTTCTCCCAAGCCTACAGCTTCTGGTGTTCCCAGGCGGTCTCCCATCCAGGTACTAACCAGGCCTGGCCCTGCTTAGCTTCCGAGACCTGACGGGATAGGATGCCACAGGGATATGGCTGCAGATATATATATATATATATATATATATATATATATATATATATATATATGTATGTATATGTATGTATATATGTATATATACATAGTTGTTTTTACAATTCTTTTAGCTACTCCATGTCTTTTGTTGTTGTTAGGTGCTATTGAGTCGTGTCTGACTCACAGCAACACTCAATAGGGTTTTCCATGGATGACTGTTTTGGGATTGCCTCAGGAGTGGATTTCCACATCCTTCTCCCATTTTCCCAATTATATATATATATATATATATATATATATATATATATATATGTGTATATATGTGTATATATGTATATAGATATACATATATATGTATATATGTACATATGTATATATGTAGATAAATATTTTATATTTATAAATATATATATATATATACATATATATGTATATAAATATTTTTTCCTTTAAAGTGATTCTTATATCAACCAAAGTTGGAGGTCAACAGAGCGAGCGATATAAAAATGTACATTTTTTGAAGATAGCCACAGTCTAGAAGGTTTATTAAAATGTGTCAAATATTCTTAATGCAGCTTTTAAAAAAGCTTTCAGTCATTTTCAGTTTCAGTTCAGTTTCAGTTTTCAGTCATTTTCAAGTGCTTCTATAGCATACTTGCTAAGGTGTTGCAAGTCAGAGTTCACTGAAAATGTTCAGTGAAGCACCATTTTCCCATTGGCAAAATATGCTTGGTTTCAACAATTTCAAAAACTAAAGAGGCTCCAACATATATCTTTTAGAAAGGACATGAAATTCTTAACTTGACTATAGCAAGAAATGTATCTACCTTCTAGCCCAGGAAATTTCAGATTACAACAGAATTCTATGCAGCAAGAAGCTTGTTGAATATCAATAACTTTCAGCTTAGTAAAAAACACAAACAGCTATCAGAAACTGTTTGATCTTAACCTGTGTGGGGTAAATCTAGGATCTTAAGACAACTATTAATTTTCTAAGTTTTATCCATCAGCATTTCAGGCATATACAATAATAAATTTTTTGACCAAATAACATACAACAATGTAATACCTTTAAGCTGTGAGTGTCCAAAATGGGATGTGTATTTAGAAAGAACATATTAGAAAGCATACATACTTTACATCTTAGTTTTTCAATTCCCATTTTAAAATACTTATGATACATTCATTTGCATGCATACATTAGATAAAGTTTACATATATGCACATAAATTTTGTAAAAAAGTATACATCTATTAGAGGAGTGTGTTCAAGGTTTATAAACAATTGTGCTATGAAAATAGGATATTCATGGAAGAGGAAAAAATACAAATACCATTGTTTAGTCATCCTGGTTTAATAGGCTTTTAGTAGGTACAAATATGATTTGGGAACTAAAACAAATCCATCACCTGGAAGAAAAGCTGTATTGATGTGAAACAGGTTTTTCCCTAAATAACTAAATGAAAGAAATGGCAAATTACAATATTAGCATAAGTTTTTAAATGTATGCAGAGAAATCAATATGTTAGCTGACTAGCCTATTTTTCTATTTAGAACAGTTTAAAATCTATTATAGGTTATAACATTTCCAAAAAGTAAGTTACATATATTTGGTCAATTGTTTAACTCCACTATATTGGCTGATAAATCAGTATAGACATTGCCACAAATTTTAAAGCTCCACGCAGGGTCTTGCAGGTATTCGTACTATCTTATAACTATGTTTAATTGCTCCTCCCCACCCATAATTTTTCTAAGAGTAACTTTCTCTCAAAGAGGCAAATATGATATTGTTGAGAAAATTGGAGGGAGGGACAGCATCCTGTAATCCTAACTGGATTAGGTAGGAACATCACTTTGGTCATATTAAGAGCCCAGAGAAAAATGGAAGAGGATCAGAGAAGACATTGAGAACAGAGCAGCTAAGGATGGCTTTCACCCTTAGTAAAATTCAGAAATTAGAAATTCAGAAAATAGCAAACTCATAAAAGGAAGAAAATTTGTTTGTGAAGCATAAAATCCTTCAGATGAAGTTTGCTGAGGCTGCCTGGGTAATTAATTAAGGTCCTAGTGAGGCAGAAGGCCCAATCAATTTCTTAGATATATGGATATAATATATTAACATAAGAAATACAAGACAACAGCTTTTGGGAGCCACTTCAGTATAGCAGGGATGCCCCAAACCCACTGGCCTTGGTAAAGCTGAAAAGTTAAATTCTATACTCACATGCTGGCAAGTATTTTCACTTTAAGTTTACATCTTGAGCTTTAACAACTGAAACCAAGTCATTTTAAAAATACAATAAAAGCTGGAGCTATAAAGACTGTGGAAACTTACTTAACAGCATGAGCTAAAGATAACCAGAAATTTGCCACTGGGAACTATTTAATGCTTTTGATGGAGCTGCAGCATATAGGGCCTAAGGTAATTGATGTACAGAATGAACAAGCTAATAAATACTAGTTCTAGAATTTCTATGATTTAAGGGGGATGGGAGTGTTAAGTTGATGGATAAGTCCCCCAATGGTTTTCTTTTATGAGGTCTGCTAAGCCTAGTTGGCAATCATATTTCAAATCCATTCATAAGGTCCCTATAGAAGAATAAAAAACAAGTGTCATGTGTCTGGACGGTCACCAAAAAATAGAACAAAGGTTGTGTATACATGCTCAGCATTAAGAAATGTGCTAAACCGTAACTTCTGGTGAATCCATTCAGTGTGATTTTCCTATGCCTAGAAATTTAGATTATTTCTAAGTTGCAGCTTTAAAATAGCCTGCAATAAATTGTACCTGATAGAAACTGAGCAGTAACAGGCAGGCCCAGGAGCAGGAAATAGAGAGGCAAGAGTGAGAGTTACTAATCTCTCTTGTTTTCTCATATATATATATATATATTTTTTTTTTTTCTTGAATTCTGTTTTTCATCTTAGTTTTATTTTACTTGTTAATGAGGAAGTTGATTAAAGTGAGTTTTGAACATGCTAAGACTCTGCAATCAAGGGCATAAACATCCTGACAAAACCCACTCCCATCTGACCAGCACTGTACTCATTAGCTATTTCTGTATCACAAACCATCCCAAAACTCAGTAGCTTAAAGCAATGACTGTTATTTTGGTGACCCTAGAAGCTATCAGAGATGTGTTGCTGATCAGGGCTGGGCTCAGCTCAGTTCTATGGGGCTTGCTCATGAGCACACTTAGGTGGCCACTGAGCTGGAGGCTGAGGATTCCAGGATGATCCACACAGTGATGATCCAGCTTTATTCAGCAGTGTTGTTGTTTTTAATATTCCAGCAGGCTGGCCTTATGGTGTTGACAAGGTTCAGAAAGATAGCTAGACCGGATGGCTCCCTATCTCTCAAAGCCGGAACTGAGAACTGTCCGTCATTAGTTCTGTCACATTCTGTTTGACAAAGCAGTCATTAGCCCAGCCCAGTATC
>VMDO01008157.1:0-18715 GCA_007922755.1 Pedetes capensis | reverse complement strand
AATACAGGGATGGGTGGAAACTCTGGGTCATTTTTGCAATCAATCTACAAAAACAAAAGCAATACCAAGCCTCAATGAAGATATGAATCCAATCCATATGTTCTTATTTGTCTGAATATATTGTCAAAGGGATTGGGGTTTAGCTCAGTTGGTAGAGTGCTGCTCTGTCTTCTCTGAGACTCTGGGTTCAATCTCCAGCACTGAGAAAATAGGAGGACATGGCAAGCCACACCTGAAACAATCAGCCATTGAAAACTCCGTGAATAGCCGAGAAACACTCGCATAATGCTGGGCATGGCACAGTGTTAGGTAGTGTTTCTTTCTTTTGTACTTGCAATGAGTTGGAACCCACTTGATGATACCTAACAACAACAAACATAATCTTGTCAAAACAAGGACTAGACAGTGGTACTCTTGTTTCATTAATATCTAGGCACAGCAGGAAGCTGATGATTAAAGACAGCCTGTCAGGCAAGGTGGTTCACTCTTGCAATCCCAGTGACTCTGGAGGCAGAGGCAGGAGGATTACAAGTTCATGGTCAGAGGCAGCCTATGTAATTTAGCAAGACCCTGTCTCAAGTTAAAAAATAAAAAATGGGCTGGGGATACAGCTCAGTGGTAAAGGGCTTGCAAAGCATGTGTGAGGCCCTGGATTCAACCTCTAAGTTCTGCAAAACACAATTTCAAAATTCAAAGTTAAAAATAAAAAGTAAAAGCAGATATCCTGGATATACTTGTGTGATTCAAATCATGGCTCTAAAATTTAATATCTATGTAATCTTAGGAAGATGCTTTGCCTTCCAATGTCTAAATAGTCTCATCTATGAAATACCTTCATCAGAGTGGTGGGAGTATTGAATAATGTATGTAAAACTTTTAGAGCAGAGCCTGATACATAGTCATTAGCTAAATTTATATTTTCTATTATTAGCCATAATAGGGAAATATTAACAAAGAGACAAATTATAAAATGTGGAAGTCCAGTGGCTTTCCAGATGCACTTGCAAGTGATCAGGGTAAGCATCAATAATTTGTAAAGCAAAATATAGTAACTAACACAAATGTCTTTCATGGCCTAAGTTTTAATTACCTCTAAATTATTTTATTGAAATCTTTCTGAATTCAGATAGTAAATGGGTGAAGTATATAAATGCCCGGTACTTTACCTTGTGAGGAAGTGGGATTCTGAATTCACTTTAGTGATTTTAAAGAAAGGCTTTATCAAAGCAATCTATAGTTACAGCACCGTTCTTTAGATAAGGCCAGAGGGAAATATTCTAAATCAGATTTGTTTTCATGGAATTAGAATGCTCCTATTTCTTCTTCCCAAAACCTTACTTCCAATCCTTTAAGCCATCACCCAGTAAAGTCATAAAGGAATCAGATCAAAAGTTCTGCAATCTCAAGTTCATGTATCATAAAAAGAACATATCCTATCCATGGGTTGACAAAAGGAGGCAAAACCAGCCTCCTAACCATAGACCACAGTTAGGGAGTATGTATCAAGCACCTATCACTTGAAAGAAGGATGGCAGTGCTTCTGTGAGATGAGAGTAAAGGAGAAATCTGGGGAAAGGAGGATGCCAAGTCACCAGAGAAACCAATTATGCTTCCAAGCAGCCAGAGCATAAACATATGCCTGGGTACCCAGGGCTTAAAAGAAATCAGAGACTGTTGAAAGAAAATCAGGCTTCAGATCTAAAGGAAATCATTTTCTTTGTATATCCTGCCTGCAGTTCTGCTTCTTTCTTTATCTCAATAGAATTTGCATGAGCCATTTCAATTCATTCTCCTTGCATAGACACAGCACATTTACCAGCATGCTGACATTCTAGTGAAAGAAGTTGCATTTGATATATGCCTTTTGGTCTCTTTCAATAGATGGACCACAGTCAAAAACTTTGCTTTTGAGCTTCAGGAAGGAAGAAGCTAACATTTATTGAACTCTTGATATGTGGCAGAAATCTGGCAAATGTCTCCACATATGATCTCGTGTAAATCTAACCACAACCCCCAGAAGGTCTTAACTTTATTTTATAAATGAGAAGACACATTCAACAGGTCACATAACTTGACCAATGTCATGGAGCAAGAATCTCATTGGAGCCCAACCAGACTGTGGGCTTACCACTTTATAGGAAAAGGTAGATAGCAAATATGCTGGTCAACTCTCCTACCTGACTACCTTTTATCTCCCTTTGTGATACTTCCGAAACACAGTTCAATTTCACTTCTAGTACACCCATCTCCATTCACACTGCACAAGTGTCTCAGACAGAAAGATCCAGCTAAGTCTTAAACCCAGATATCAACACTGTCTACCCCACTCCCACCCCCTTACAATAAAATTCTGGATTTGGAAGGAAGTGTGTGTGGCAGGGGAGGGTTAAATAGGAAGACCTGTCCATGATAGAGACTTCGACATGAGTGAAACTTATCTTGTATCTTCTGTGCTCATAACTCAGTGTTTTCCCGAAACCTATTTTTAATTACTGGCTTACTGCCCTGTACCAGGCAGTGCCTATGAAAGGGAAGCGTGTTAGACACCATAGCCCTGTTATTCTTTTACTCCCAGGCACAGAGAGTGCACCAAATACAGTGAATTGCCCACATGTAAATGTGAACACTTTGTGTAATTTAAATGAATTTTAAATTTCCTTTAAAACACACGTATCTTGGAAACTCAGTTTGATGTACTTCTGTCCTTTAAGGAAGTTTAGGTGTTATAATTCTGATTGTCACATCTGCATTTCTGGAAGGGAAGCCTCTATAAAGAGTCTGAGAATTAAACAAAACTTTCCAGCCCTTCGGCAGCTAACAGATTATGAGATGCAACTGTAACCTTGCATGGACTGCTGCAGTCAAATGTGTTCTTCTTGTAAGAAGATCTACAATGCCTGAAAGTATCATCTGTGCACTGGGCATGCTGCTAAACATTTAATATGTTTTTTTGTTGTTGTTGTTAGGTACCCTCAGCTCAGGTTCAATTCATGATGACTCTATGTAAAACAGAATGAAACACTACCCAACACTGTGCCATGCCTGGCATTATTGTTAGTAGTTTTCTGTTATTCAGAGAGTTCTCAATGGCTGATTGTTTTTTGGAAATTAGCTGCCAGGTCCTTCTCCCAAGCCTATAGCATGTGATGTTCCCAGGTGGTCTCCTATCCAAGTACTAACCAAGCCCCACACTGCTTAGCTTCTGAGATCTTGTGGGATCAGATGCCAGGGTGGTATGGGCTGCAATCTCAAATATTTAATATAGGTAAATCAGTTTTATCATTTCTCTTCATACAGAGCTTCTGGAAAGTTGGGTTTAGAAAAGTAGATGTGATGATATTTACCAATTTTGAGCTCAAAATGAGCTGAGAGCAAAGCAAATCGGGTAGTACTTGTGATGTTTAAGACCTATGACACTGATATCACAGCTTGAATCCATTTAGACACATAAGAGAACATATACTCTGTGGTCTTGTCTCTTGGTGACTCCATATATGGAGAAAGACAAAAAGCCATGAGCTGCAGAGGTTCAGGACATTGAAGGAGGCAGAGTTAGTTCCAGAATAAGGAAGATTGCGATTGAAGTCACATAAAATACTTATAGTTCAGGCTTTTGATTGCTTATTTCCATGAATGGGTACCAAATGATACCCATACTTACTGGTCTAAAACTAATTGAAATTACTTCCTGCAATGGAGATTGAAAATCTAAGTAAACACTCCTTAAAGACAGATATATTTAAGAGCATCTGCTTGTGTAGAGAACATCCATTTCTAATGAGACAAAGGCTTCTCCCAGCATTGCTTTCTGCTCTTTCTATTCCCTCACCACTTCATCAACTTTCTATTCTGCTATCCAAAAGATCTGGGGCTGAGGTTTAGCTCAAGTGGTAGAGTGTGCACTCTGAGATCCTGGGTTCAATCCCTAGTACTGCAAAAACAGGAGAAAGACCTGGCACTCCACTCTCTAAACAATCAGCCATTGAAAACCTGATGAATGGCAGAGAAGCACTGACATAGTGCCAGGCATGGCACAGTGTCAGGGAGTGTTTCGTTCTGTTTACATCAGTGCACTATGAATCAGACCTGACTTGATGGCACCTAACAACCCAAAAGATCAGACATGTATAGTTTGTTTAGCCACAACTGTACTGGGAGGAAAGTCAGGTTTATTGCCAAAGTGTACCCAGAAAGACAATGCCACTGAAGTCTTCTGACCAAGGAAACAACGCTATGGCTCATGTACCACTGTGACTCCTTCGGGCCTTCTCAGTGATAGATAAAAGCCTCCTCTACTACATATTAGGTTTTTCCCAATCAGTCAACATTTGACTCACATTAATCAAGACCTCTCCCAGCTCAATGCCATGCTTATTGACCAGGAAAAAGTATCTGCATTTATTTAATGGTTGCTTTCCTCAGGTTGTGTTATTTCAAGAGAATTTCATTTTTATGTTGCATAAAGTGCAAGCTATGGTTATCTGACACATTTATTTTAAATCTTGTTCAGCATTAGTGGGGTATATCAAATTGACAGGCTCAGAGAGCAAGCAGAGTAATCAGCAGGGTTGCAACTATCCCTCGGCTTATGGTCCCAAAAGCTGCCTGGTGACCCTGGTGTTACTGTGGAAATAAGAATGCGTGAGCAAGATAGTTGGGCTATAGTTTGAAGGAATTTTGTTATTTGAGAAGAAGGAATCCTTAGGGCTTACTGGAAAGCCAAGGAATCCTTAGCTTCATCTTCATACTTTGTTTTAAAAAGGGTGCTGTTAAAGTGTTTGCTGTCCCAAAGGTCCTTATATTTCCTTTCTACTTCCTTAAACCCTAGCAATCCTTTAAGACATAGATTCTATTTCACCTTCTTTATGAAGATTTGCCGAAACACTGAAATCCAAAGCAATCACATCCTCTCCCAAACACCTATGGCTCTAGGAGGAAACAAACAGAACAGTGATCAAGCCATGCCAAAGGCTGGAGTTCCAGCTGGCTGTGTGGTGTTGAGAAGATTAACTCTCTCCTCTGATTCCTGATTTCCTCACCTATAATTCTATTCTAATAACACTTCATTCCACCAAATGCTAATGAAGATTAAAATTGGGTGAAGACCTGACCCATAAAGTTTCAAGCAATTAATTACATCTACTCTTATCTTGTTAGTTACTATGTTATAGCCATATCACTTTGGTATCTAATCTTGTCAGATCTAGGAAGCTCAGCAGGGTTAGGACTAGTTAGTACAAGGATGGGAGACCTCCCGGGAATACTGGGTGCTATAGACTTGGAAGAAGGACCTGGCAGCCCACTCCTGAAACAACTAGCCATTGAAAACCCTGTGAACAGCAGAGAACCATGGACATAGTACCAGGCATGGCATAGAATTGGCTAGTGTTTTGTTATGCTGTACATAGGGTCTCTATGAGTCAGACTCAACTCCATGACACCTAACAACAACAAAAACAAAAACAACATGTTCTTTATCCTAATGGATATTCTGAGCTGCATCATGTATTTGCTTGTGTTTATACCTTCTAACACCTATTTTAGTGCTTTGCAAATCTTAGCTGCTCAGGCAGTATAGATTGATAGTTTGATGCTTTAATCAATAGAGTGGTTTCAGTAGAAAGAACAGAACTCTACCCAGAGATAGATGCAGACTATAAACATATGAGCTCTCTGCTTGGTTAGTAGATGTGGCTCTGGCATGACACAGACAGTAGAGAATGGCTTTTGCCAAACTGGCAGAAAGCAAAAGGTTTATACAGTGAAAAGAGACAACTGCCATAGTTGAAAGGGATTAGCAGACCTTGAAGAAGCAATTTTATATGCAGATTTACTGGTTCATGTGACATGTCAATAAAGGGAAAGGCTAGACAATTCTTCCCTGGTGCTCACAGTGTAAGTCTGGGGATTCTGGGATTTGAAGGGGGAGGGAAAACCAGCAGTTTTCCTCAGATGCAAATGATGGGTGCCAGAGTCCAGAGGGGAGATAGATGATGTGTGAAAAGCTCTAAGAGTCTGTGTGGCAAGTGGCAGTACTATCATAGTGACTGAAAGACCAAGAAATTGCAAAGAATTAGGCATGTGACCCTGTGGCCAGGGGCTAAGGTAGGATCCCTTTATCATAACTGAGAATGTGTCACATCTGAGAATCATAGTCATATGACTGTTTGGACACAGACTCTTATTTAACTAGTGCAGAAACATGGCTGTCCCTATATTTAAGCATTGTGATTCTCTCAGTCTTGTACTGCAACTTTTTATAATTTCTTTGTCTCATCTTGTACACTCACACTGAGCCAATACCTGGATCACTTCCAGAGTATTATCTTTCCTGTAGATTAGCCACATCACATTCACTCATTCCACAAACAATGCTTGCCATGTGTATCTACTAGGAGCCAAGCATCAGATGAAATAATAAACTTAGATAAAATACATAATTACTGATCACAGGAAATGGGCAGATCTTCCAGGCAAGACAAGCAAGCAAAGAATCAGTTACAAGCAGTGTGATGAAATGTGAGAATAAAGAAATGCGCTAAGCACTATGGGAGGAAGAGCACCTAATTTACACAGGTGAGGTCAGACAAGCCTTCTCAAACAAATTCCTCTAGGTTTTGTAAGATGAGGAGGTGTTGGCTAGAGGAAGGCAGAAGGAAAGCGCATTCTTCCTAAGGGGTTGCTATTCATAGCAATGCAGTAGTATGTGAAACACTCTCCAGTCTGAAATTCATTGGCTACAACTTCAGCTCAGGGTACAACAGGGGTGAGAGAAGAGCTAGAGAGGTATGCAGAGGCCAGGCCCAGAACACTCATATGTGTCATGCATTGGGGAATGGACCTGATGGTGATCTCAGAAATATGAAGGAGAATAAACAGACAAAGCTTGATTAGATGTGAAGGTCAAAGTCTGAAAACAGGCTGCGTGGAAAACAGTGAACAGGGGAAATGAAAATCTGGGAGTGGGGGAGACTTACATAAGATTTTGTTTGATCATAATCAGATTGTGGTTCTTGGCAAAGGTCTAGATGAAGATATCTAGTGGGAAATTGGATATAATTTAGGAGTCAAAGGTACAAGGTGGGAAGTTCTCAGTAATTTAAAAACACAGAAGTAAGTTATATCACTCATAGGGAGTGTGTAGGGTAAGAAGAATGGAGAGCAAAATTCTGGTACAATTATTTAAAGAAGAGCACGTGAGAGGCATATAGAAGGAATGACCAGAAAGGCACAAAGAAAGTCATAAAAAGTATTTATAGAAGCCAAGGAGGAGAAAGTTCTCCAAAAGAAGGAAGTGATCCATGATAACAAATGCCACTTAGCTGGCAATTGACTCTCAGCCTGGCATTTTAATCCCATCACAATTCTCTAGTACAATACCGACTTCCTAGTTTGATTATCGGCAATTGCCTTGTTCTACCCTGATTATAATTTCAGATCTTCTATGATGCAATAAGGAAGTAGAATTGCCAGAGCATAAGCACATGTAAGTGGAAATGCAGCTTCTGTCTCACATGAAAGGGGCCCTGGCAATGAAATTATAGAGACAGTACTTAGAGAAATAGTCTAATGTGAAAGTCTAGATTAGTGCTTATCCTGGGAGTTGGCTTCACTCTTCTTCCTTCTGGAGGGAAGACATATTCGTAGCATTTTAAAGAAAGTTATCCATACTGTAGATTCTTCACTTCACCACTGAACTGCTCAATAGCTGCTTACAAATTTTGGTGTCATTTATACTCTACCCATCTCAGGAAACTTCATTTTCAGTGACCATGCAATAACACACTAACAAAGTCTCAAAAGAGGCATTTCTTCTAGAAAGACTTTCACCTTAGTATGACAAACCTGAGAAAATTCTTGAGTGTATTCCATTGAATACCAAATATCATGTTCTAAAGATTAAAAGAAGTTAAATAATTTCTATAGTGAGAATTCATTAGTTTAATACAAATGAGAAATATGATACATATTACCATAATTGTCCTTAGGAACATCTGAAAGTATTTTGGGCACATCAGTTGTCTCTTTCCATATAGCAAAACATGTTAAATTTTAGTAGATTAAAGCAATAATGATTATATGAGTTGATTGATATTTTTTAGGTTCATTTCACCTGGACTTACTCATGTGACTGCCTTCAGCTCCTGGGTTGGTTGAGATGGTAGATCCAAGATGGCCTCACTCACACGTCTGGCAGTTGATGCTGGCTAGGGCTAGGACACCTTGATTTCCCTCCAGATGGCCTGTCATCCTCCAGTAGGATGAGCCATCTTCCTTGTACAGCTATCTCAGGGCAGGATTCTAGGTATGTGAAAGTGGAAGTTGCAAGATCTCTAGACCTAGCCTCAAGAGCCACAGACATTTTCTTTCACTACATTTTGATTTCAAAGTAAGTCACAAACAACCTTGGATTCTAAGGGAAATAAATTCCATTTCTTGATGGGAAAAACTGAATACAGTTTTTCTTCACTTCTAGGTGTATCTCTCTCTCTCTCTCTCTCTGTGTATGTGTGTGTGTAGTATTATTTTTGCAAAGTTGTTATCTTACTGAAGAGTTGTTATTGTTGTTAGGTGCCGTTGAGTCGGTATCCGACTCATAGCGACCCTCATAGGGTTTTCAATGGCTGACTGTTTTGGGATTGCCCTGGGAGTGGATTGCCAGGTCCTTCTCCCATTTTTGCAGTGCTGGAAATTGAACTCGGGACCTCAGAGACTGCAATGCAACACTCTACCAACTGAGCTAAATCCCAGCCCCTACTGAAGAGTTAACATTGCATAAAAATTAAAAGCATGTTCTATGAAATCAGAGTACTTGTGTTCAAATCCCAGCTCTTCTCAGCTCAAGCAAATCTTCTACTGCCTACCACAGTGAGTTACATGTTATATAATATCTTTCTTCTAAAGTACTTAGAAGAATACCTGGTATACAGAAGATACTTGGTGGTTATTAACCTCTTTTATTTATTAGTATTCTCCTTGTCTTACTTTTTCTATTCCATATTATAATATAAACATTTTCCTATGTTACTACAGATTCTTCCCATAAACAAATTTCTACCCAGCAATTCTGTATGTGTCTATGATATAATTTTCTAAACTATATCCTATATAGTTTATTTAGATTAATTCATATTATTAGTACTTTTTTCAGTACTGAGAGTTGAACCCAGGGCCTCACACATGCTACCCAAGTACTTCACCACTGAGCCACACCTCCAGTCCCTCTTTTATTTTAAAACAGAGACTTACAAAGTTGTGCAGGCTGTCTCTGGCCTCGAACTCTCAATCCTCCTGCCTCTGTCTGCTGAGTAGGTGGAATTACAGGCATGTGCCACAGTGCCCAGCTATTTAGCTTAACTCATTTTATTTGTTATTATTATAAGCCAAAAAATCTTTTAAATTTTGGCTATAATTGCTTCTCTGCTTATTTGTATTTTTTTTAATAATTTCCATATAATTGAGTCACAGGATTGAATTTCCAGAAATGAATTGTTTTTGGCTTCCGATACAGACAGTCAAATTCCCTCCCAGAAGAGTACATCCTTTAGGCCTCTACCAACAATACATGAGAAAGCCTGACTCACTCTGACCTCTGTTGTGGTCCCTTAGATGTGACATTATCTCCAGTTGGAACACATGAGAAATCTGAACTGTTTTCTCTTGCCAGTGAACACAGATTAAAGCTGAGGGAAAAGCAGCTCTAGATGCCATCCAAAAAGGTTGGGGGAAAATATGTGAGGCATAGAAGCAAACATGTCTAATAAAAATGGAAAAATACAATATCTGCATTAAAAATTTTGTTATCTGTCCTTTCAACAATAAACTAAAAGATATGCTCTTGAAGTACTAGTCAAAATTACTATTTTAATTTGGTGGCTAACTTGATTTTCTTTAGAGTAATGTCTAAATAATGGGAAAACAAATAGAGATGCCAACATCTGAATTTCCACAGTAGCTAAAATGTCCAGTTAACACCCTCTGCAGAGCAAAACAGGATAATGTGAGGATTTGACATTTGCATAGGATTTTTACTCCCATCATTAGGTAGATGATTCCAACACAATGACAATCAGTCCTTATCTTCCAATCACATTTTAATAGAACAAATTTGCTATACTCATGAACATGAATAGGCACTTGGCAGTGCAGGTTGTTTTAATGGACACATCACTTTAAGCTAAACCTTCTCCATCTGTTCTACCCTCTAATTATCAGTGAATACAGTGCATAATTCACAATTACATCATAAAAATAAAATCTCCATGATATCAACTCATGTCAGAGCATTTTTTTGTCTACACTATTTGGCATCTGTTACAATATTAATATTTGCTCCCTCCCAACAAACCCACTACTTTCTCAATTAGGAAAATATAAAATAATTACATTGGTAAGGAAAAAGACAATGTTCTATCATACTATTTGATTTTATAATCATGTCTTATTGTTTAATATCACTTTCATTCTACTCTAATCAGTCTGTCTTACACAGTCTAATTCCTTACTGAGTTATCCCTTCACAACTTTTATCAGAGTAGAAACTAATAAAGTCACAAAAATTCAAACCTTGTACATGCTATAGTGATAAAAGAATTTTTCAGCTGACATTAGGAAGATAAATGATATAATTGAAAGAGGAAATTATACATGTATACACATGCACACACATATATATGTACATACATATCTACATACATCTACATACATACATAAATATAACACACACACACACACACACACACACACACACACACACACATACACACACCTGCAGTAGCTCATCTTGGGCCAGATTGGCTTGGTCTGGGGATCTATAGAAAGGCAATACTAGAAGGAGGCTAAAGGGTGAGGTGAGAGGAGTGGCAAGATGGTGGATAGGCTATCCCACTCACTTGCCCTTCCCAACCCCTGTCCCACTTACAGAGATGGAATGATATGTGGAATTTCCTGAGATCATGTCTCTGCTTCCTCGAAGCCTTGCTCTGGGATCTTGTATTTCCCACTGTTCCCTTTCTTTAGGATTGGCGTGGTCCTTCCATTTCTATAATCACCAATATATTTGCCTTTGTATGTCTGGTTCACTTAAAGTTAGGGTACTTGCATTCCCTTCATGCAGTGTCATCATGGTGACACACTCACTGAAGTTTAAAGAAGCCCTGGGTACTGTTGATGATCATGGAAAGCACCAAAAGTCTTGGGAGATGCTACATGCTTCAGATGGTAGACAGGAGAACTACCAGTTCAAGGAAGCCAGAGGTGCTTACCTTTTGATATCAATTATAGCAGTAGTGCTCATGAAAATAAGGCTAGGGAAGGTTGGCTTTCATGACAGTGCTCCCAGAGTGAAAACTCTTAGGATGATATTCATTAACTCTCCTTATCAATCACTCAAGAGAGAACAGAATCTTGTAGAGCAGTCCAACATTTGGTCAATCAGCCATGCATCAGGTTATTTGGTCTTTCATCTATTTTTCATAATGCCTCATGTTTATGTCCTGTAGCCTTCATCAACTCAATTATTTTTTCACATGTACGTCTTTCCAGATAGATGAGGAGAATCACCAGGTAAATGTTATAGGCTGAATCATGGCTCCCCATCCCAAATTCACAAGATGAAGTGGAGATTCCCTGTGCCCGAGCTATGATTGGATTTGGGAATGAGGTCTTTGAAGATGTGATTAAGGTTAAATAAGGTCCAGAAAACTCAAAGTAGTACTGCCATATGATCCAGTTATACCACTACTGGGAATATACCAAAAGGGAGATGAGTCATCATACCACAGAGATACCTGCATCTCCAAATTCAATGCAAAACTTTTCACAGTAGCAAGGATATGGAATCAAGCAAGGTGCCCACTAACAGAAGAATGGATAAAAAAATCAGGGTACATATACATAATGGAATACTACTCAGCAATTTAAAAAAATGAAATAATGTCACTTGGAGCAAAAAGGACGGACTTGGAGAACATCATCTTAAGCGAATGAACACAAGCCCCAAAAGAGAAATACCATATGTTCTCACTGATATGTGAGTTCTGAATCACACTTAAAGGAAGGAAAAAAATCCTATACATAAACTGAAATATTAAAAATACACAATTAAACTTAACATAGAAGGGACAATTTACAGAGTGGAAAGAAGGAGGGAGGGATCTAACAGAGGGAAGTAAAGGTTGGAGAAGATAGGATGAGGAGGAGAGTCAATGAGGAGGGATGAGGGGGGAGAGGTCAATCTCAATGTAAACAGCACAACTTCATGAATATGTTGGAAAAATAGGGGAAGATAACTCAAATAAGTATCCGTGTTTAACTACAAACTAGACAAAAGTCTGCATAAATTTTGTGGGTCAATGAAAGTGTTGCTACAAGTGATGTTGTTGTTGTTGTTAGGTGTCATCGAGTCATGCCTGACTCATAGCGACCCTTATAGGGTTTTCCATGGCTGATTGTTTCAGGATTACCTTGGGAGTGGATTGTCACATCCTTCTCCCATAGAAGTGATATAAAGAATGTATAATGGGGAAAGCCATTGCTGTATTACTCTGTACCCTATCATCATTTACTAATAAAGGGAAAAATACATAAAATCCAACTGCATTTTTTAAAAAAGTTTAAATGAGGTGACTGGGGTAGACTGTAATCTAAAATGCTTGATGTCTTTATCAAAAAAGGAGATTAAAACAGAGACATGCACAACAGAATGACTTTGTGAATATCCAGGAAAAAGATGATATGCAAGGTAAGGAAAGACAGCTCAGGAGAACCAACCCTGGCTGTACCTTGATCTTTGAATTGTAGGCTTCAGAACTGTGAGAAAAAAAAAACTTGTTTAATCTACCCAGTCTGTGATATTTTGTTATGGCCCCCCTGGTAGACTAACATACTCAGAGCCTAACTTTTATTCATATTTCAAGGTCTTTTTCAGCCTACTTTGATGTTTGATATGATATTCTCTTCTCAGTGAATGTTTATTGAGTGAAATATCAAATTAATTAAGTTGAATTATTTAAAAATTATAAACCTTTGTTTTTTGCCTTCCTTTACCTCTGGAGCCTCACTACTTGCCCACTTCTAGGTTTTCTTGTAGGAGAAAAAGCAGTAAGATAGAGTCTCCATTAGAAGACGGAGCTCAGGGCATTTCAGCAGGGCAGCCAGTAGAGGAACAATGAAGAGGTGCATATCACCCAAGAGAAACATTATACTGCAATAACAAACACCACACTTTGATAGTTTACAATATTAAAAAAAAATTCCTCACTTAATTCTCATGGGGAGTCACCATGAGGCCCCTATTTGCACAACAACCTGTGTCTGTTCTTCTAGAAACAGAAGGAAAAGGGACACAATAAACCTTGGGCTAGTTCTTGAAGCCTTTTCACTGAGATAAAATCATTTCTTCCATCATTTTATTGGCCAAAGCAAATAACAAGGCCACTCCTGAATTTATCATGGATGAAATATATACTCTTCTCACAGTGAGAGTACTTACAGGGAATGTTTGGAGATGAATAACATGATCTATCACAAAGTGCAATAAGACAAAAAAGCTGAGCATTAAATTTGTTTGACAACACTTTAAAACATAAACACACTGTGTTTTCTTTTTACAAATAATGAATATTAATGTACTTAAAATTAGGATAATCCATAAAAGTCCTAGTTTAAATGAATAATTACCTCATTTAGAGATAACCCCTTTTAACATATCAGTTTAATACAATATATATTAGCCATTGAAAATACTATGAATAGCAGAGAAACACTGTCAGATACAGTGCCAGAAAATGAGACCCCCAGTTAGGAAGCCACTCAAAAGACAACTGGCTAAGAGTTGCCTCCTCAAAGTAGAGTCTATCTTAATGATGGAAATGGAGTAAAGTCCCTGAGACCTCCATTTGCTGACATAGCATGACTCAAAATGAGGAGAAACAACTGTAAACATCCATTAATAATTGGAATGTGGAATGTGCATAGTATGAATCTAGGAAAATAAAAAAATCATCAAAAAGGAAATGAAGCATATAAATATCAACATTCAAGGCATCAATGAGCTAAAATGGACCAATATGAGCCATCTTAAATCAGCTAATCATATGGTGTACTGTGCTGTGAATGACAGATTAAAGAGAAATGGAGGTGCCTTCATCATCAAAAAAAGACATCTCAAGATCTGTCCTGAAGTACAATGCTATCAATTATAGAATAATGCCCATATAGCTACAAGGAAGACCAGTTAATATGTCTGTTACTGAAATTTACCCACACATCACGAAGGACACAAGTGAAGATAGGGAGATTTCTACCAGCTTCTGCAATCTAAAAATAGATCAAATATGCAATTAGGAAGTACTGGTAAATACTGGTAGGTGGAGTGCAAAACTTGGAAGCAAAGAAGGCGGCTCAGTAGTTGGCAAATATGGCCTTGGTGACAGAAGCAATACTGGAGATGGCATGATAGAATTTTGTCAGACCAATGATCTTTTCATTACAAATGCATTTTTCGCAAACACAAATGGTGACAATACAAATGGGGACCAGATGGAACATACAGGAATCAAACTGACTACATTTAGAAAGAACTGATGGAAAAGCTCAATATCAAAAGTCAGAAGAAGACCAGATGCTGATTGTGGATCAGACCATCAACTGCTCATATGCAGGTTCAAACTGAAACTGAAATTAGAACAAGTAGCAGAGCCAGGGTATAACCTTGAGTATATCCCTCCTGAGTTCAGAGAACATCTCAAGAACAGATTTGATGCATTAGACTAATGATAGAAGAACAGATGAGTTGTGACATGACATCAAAGACATCATTTATGAGAAAAGCAAAAAGTTATTAAAAAGACAGGAAAAAAGGAAAGACCAAATTACTTGTCAAAAGAGACCCTGAAAATTGCCCTTGAACATCAAGCAACTAAAGTACAAGGAAGACATGACAAAGGTAAAGAATTAAACAGAAGATTACAAAGGGCAGCTTGAGAAGACAAAATCAATATTATAATAACATGTGCAATGAGCTGGAGACAGAAAACGAAAAGGGAAGAATACGCTCTGTTTTTTTCAACCTTAAGGACAAAATTCAAGCTTCAAGTAGCAATAATGAAGGATTCTACATAGAAATTATTAAATGATGTGTTGTTGTTGTTGTTGTTATTAGGTGCCATGGAGTTGGTATCCGACTCATAGCGACCCTCATAGGGTTTTCAATGGCTGTTTCGGGATTGCCTTGGGAGTGGATTGCCAGGCCCTTCTCCCATTTTTGTGGTGCTGGGAATTGAACTCGGGACCTCAGAGACTGCAGCGCAGTGCTCTACCCACTGAGCTAAATCCCAGCCTATTAAATGATGTAGGAAACATCAAAAGAAGATGGAAGGACAGAGTCAGTATACAAAAAAGAATTGGTGGATGACCAATCATTTCAAGAGGTTGCATATGATCAGAAACCAATGGTACAGAAGGAAAAAGTGGAAGCAGCCTTGAAGAAATTGGTGTAACACCAGGCTCCAGGAATTGATGGAATACCAAAAGGGAGGTTTCAACTAACAGGTGCAGCACTGGAGGTGCTCATTTATTTATGCCAAGAGATTTGTAAAACAGCTACCTGGCCAACTAACTGGAACAGATCCATATTTGTGCCTATTTCCAAGAAAGAGTATCCAACTGAATGTGGAGACTATTGAATGATATCATTAATAACACATGCAAGTAAAATTTTGCTAAGTATCTTTCAAAAGCGACTGCAGCAGCATATAGATAGGTAACTGCTGGAAAATCAATCTGGATTCAGAAGAGGACATGAAACTAGGGAAATCATTGCTGATGTCAGACAGATATTAGCTAAAAACAGAAAATACCAGAAAGATGTCTATGTTTTATTGACTATGCAAAGGCATTTGACTGTGTGGATCATAACAAATTATGGGTAACATTGCAAAGCATGGGAATACCAGAGCATTTAATTGTACTCATGAGGAATCTGAACAGGGACCAGGAGGCAGTCATTTGAACAGAACAAGAAAATACAGTTTGATTTAAAGTCAAGAAAGGTGTGTATTGGGGCTGTATCATTTCACCATACCTCCTCAAGTTTTATGCTGAGTGAATAATCCGAGAAGCTGAACTTTATGAAGAAGAACTCAGCACCATGTTTGCAGGAAGACTCATTAACAACCTGCATTATGCTGCTGAAAGTGAAGAGGGTTTGAAACATTTACTGATGAAAATCAAAGAATATAGCCTTCAGTATGGATTGTGCCTCAACATCAAAAAATGAAAACCTTACAACTGGATCAGTAAGCAACTTCATGATCAATGGACAAACAAGTGAGGTTGCCAAAGATTTTGCTTTAGTTGGTTCTACAATCCATTTCCACAGAAATCGCAGTCAAAAAATTCAAAAGGCACATCAAATTAGGAAAAGCTGTTGCTTTTCCTTACATGTTGACATGTAAGGATGTCACATTGAAGGCCATGATACAACTGACTCATGCCACGGTATTTTCAATCACACCATATGGTTGCAAAAGCTGGACACTGAATAAGGGAGACAGGAGAATTGATGTTTTTGAATTATCAAGCTAGAGACAAATATTGAATATACCATGGACTGCCAAACGAACCAAAAGTTCTGTCCAAGAAGAAGCGAAGTGCAACCAGAGTGCTCCTTGGAAGCAAGGATGGCTAGACTACATCTTATGTTTTTTAGACATGTAGTCAGGAGGGACCAATCCTGGAGAAGGTCATCATGTTTGGGAGATTGGCAGGTCAACAAAAACAAAACCCTCAACTAGATGTGTTGACACATTGTCTGCAACAATGGGCTGAAACATAAAAAGATTGTGTGCTGGGCACACAATAGGGGAGTGTTTCATTCCTTTGTATATAAGGTCACTGTGAGATGGACCCATCTCGAGGGCACTTAACAACAACTATGTTCTCAGTCTCTTATTTAAGACAAAAAGTAGTTTTCCAGTTCCTTTACCAGTTCCTTTCTACTGACTCTCACTGGTGAGCCTGTAGCAGTAATATTCACTACCTCCACAACTATCTCTGCTCTTAGGAAGTCTCCCATGGAGATTTGATTCAGTTCTACCTGAGATTAGTTCCTATGTCCAAACACAAGTTGTCCTCATTCTTAGCTGCCTTCTCAGACCCTGTGTTCTAGAAACTCTTTAGTGTCAGAGACTGTGAAAGGGACTGAGGAGCTAGTGAGGGAAGAAGTGTCCACTAGAAACAGCCCTGAGCCTCTTCCCTGTGGCCTTTGTCCCTCTGTAATTGCCCCCACAGCCTATGCCAATCTCTCACTCATATTTTTTACTTTGTTTCCCCTCTGCTCTTGTGTTTCCACTGGTCTGTTTTATCTAACATAAATTAAACACAGACCCTACAGGTTTAACAGATGGAGGTTTCTTTATTTTTGTTTGTTGATACTTTGTTTCTGCTTTCTCATGGGATTAGCAAAATAGAATTATTTTAGGGGGTACAGAAATGTTTCTAAGGGTACAATTAAGATAAACAAGAGAGGAAACATGTAGGAAAAAAACTGCATCAATGCGAACCAGACACAGATTATGCTGTGTATATTGTTCTGTAACCTGCTCTGTTACTTGCATGCATGTGCTTTGCCATGGGTAGCAAAACTTCCCATGCCAGACGCCATTTCTTTTGTACCATATTCAGTATCTTCTCCCATTTCCTGTAAGGAAGACATTTTTTCTATGTGTGATAAACAAGTTGTGTGCCACACAGAATTGGGTGCAGTCATTGCTTGTCTGTTTACTTTTAATTTGGAGAAAGCTTAAGCAAGCAGGCAATCAAAACAGGGCTGGACTTACAAAGGCTGACATAGCTTGTTGCTGAGGTCAGCTAAGGAAAAAGTGTATGTACTTTTCCTTCCCAGTTCCTTAACACCTTCCTAGCAATACCTTTGCTGCTATTATTTTGAGCATGACCAAGTAGGAAAAATGGAAATAGAAATGGTTTCCCTGTACATCACTGCTTGGAATAATTATTTAGCCTAATCAATATTAGTACTATCATTAATTTATGTCTTTGCCAGTATTTAAGAGAGAATGAGACCTAAGTCAACCATTAGCGTCTGATCTTTCACAGTATTATACCTAGTAAGGTAAGAGAATTCTGCTTTTAATACTCATTTGTTATATGAGATTTGGTTTACTTAGTTTCTAAGTCTTTTGTGGATACTCAAAGTATTTTATTCTATTTTCCAGAATGAGTTTTGGAATAAACACAAACAAAAACTCATCATATTTTGCATATATTTTACATTTAACATAGTGATTAGAAAAACTGAATACTAGATTTCCCAAGTTCTTTCGTGGATTTAGACTGCATTCTGGAGGAACTAAAGACACAGTGACTGCTACATTTCTTCTTTGCTCTGAAGGAAGCCTTCAGAGCCTTCCTTCTGAAATCTCAGTCGTAGATATACAATGGGCTATCAGTAATAGCTAAGATCACCCTAGAAGAAGTTACATTGTACTGAATTCCTGTATATATATTCCCTGTATGCATATAATTATGGAAGGTTCAAGACAACATTCTTTGTATGGTAGAAGAAAGGAGGATATTTTATAATTTATATATATATAATATATAATTTATATAATTTTATTTACATTTATATAATTATATATATATACATACATATATATATATATATATATATATATATATATATATATATATA
>VMDO01008156.1:5691-86069 GCA_007922755.1 Pedetes capensis | reverse complement strand
AGCTGCCTTGAAAGAACTGGCAAAACACAAAGCTCCAGGAATTGATGGGATACCAATAGAGATGTTTCAACAAACAGATGCAGCACTGGAGGTGTTAACATGTTTATGCCAACAGATTTGGAAAACTGCTACTTGGCCAACTGACTGGAAGAGATCCATATTTGTGCCTATTCCCAAAAAAGGGGATCCGACTGAATGTTGGGAGTGATTTGTGGCATTTCCAAATGTAAATCAGGCCCAGCATGGCTGATTTCACTCTGGGAATCTGATGTCATTAAAAGTTGAGGTGGAAGATGAGTACAGTTAGTTTTCATGGGTCCCTCTGAGCAGAATTGGCCCAATCCAGCACACCACTGTCTGTAAAACATGACTGCTTCAACATACCCATTATATGTCACAAAAGGCAAAACATATGCAAAACCTAACAGCAACTTTTGTCTACCACATTTGTAAATGCATCATGAGGTTTTAGTAGATTTTGTTGTGGCAAGGGTTGTTTCATTTGCGGTGCTGGGGAACAGATCCTTGGTTTCATGGATGCTAGACAAGTGCTCTCCCACTGGGTACTCCCAGCAACTGTTCTGAAAACGCTTTTTACAAGCTCATTGATTGTGAAGAGATTTCCTTAAACTTCAATGCTTTAAGTTAACAATGTATTTTCTCCAATTCTTTATTATAAAGAATTTTAAGTCCACAGAAAAGTTGAACACTCATCCTTATCAGATAGATTCTACTACTTTGCACTCTATTTATTCATAACATATCTATCATTAAAGCGCGTTATTTTTTGCATGCATTTTAAACATGCAGACATCAACACATTTTACTCCTCAACAGTTCTGCCATGCATAGCATAAATCCAGAACTTGATATTTGTTTAGATTTTTTTAGATGAAATTAAGTAAAATTTGCATTTAGTGAAATTAACAAATTTTAGTTTTCAGCAGTACTAGGAAGTTTAATACAGGGCCTTGTGCCACTGGGCTGCAGCTTGAGCCTCTTTTTTAAAAAAAGGAATTTATTTTGAAACAAGGTCTCCCTTGCTGAGCAGCCTGCCTCTGACCTCCAGACTCCTCCTGATCCTTCTACTGAAATTAGCATTTTTTTTGTAGTACTGGAAACTTGAACCCAGAGTATTGTTATATTTTGCAAGCAGTGTACCACTGAACCGCACCACTGAGCTGCACCCCACGCCCAAATTAACAAATTTTAAAAGCACCATTCAAAGGGTTTTGACAAATGTTTTGTAACTTGAAGCCCATCAAGATAAGGACTATTAGCATTTCCTGAATAAGTTTCATTTCTTTTGCAACTTAAACCTGTTCTCCCCCCAACATAATTCTATCAGTTTTTTGTTTACTTTTTAACCATTAACTAAACGAGCACATGATCAATATGATATTTCAAAAAAATATGTTCCTTGGGGCTGAAGGTGTAGCTCAGTAGTAGAGCACTTTCCTATGTGTGAGACGTTGGATTTGATCCTCAGGGCCAAAAATATATGTGCATATGTATATGTACACTGGAGTTCCCAAAAATACATACATATTTTAAGAAATTTTATATATGTATTACTTTTTGAAGTTGAATTGAATTAGGATGGCAACCACTTTGAGCACCTCTTGTAATTGCAGAAGTCAAATGTGACTTGTATTCATCTTTTATTATGGGTATATATTATTATAATTTTAAAACCTAAAATAATTATAATTTCAAAATTTAAAATGTGTATACATTTTTGGCACCCTCTGTGTGTCTGTATATACATGGTAGAGTACTTGCCTGGTATGTGCGAGGCCCTGGGTTCAACCCCCAAGGACTGCACCAAAAAACAACAACAACAAAAAGGAATATTCCATTTTTTAAAAGTGATGGTAATGAATCAGGAAAGAATGACATTTAACAATACAGTGTTGTGTCATGCAATTACACATTTTCTAAAACTATTAGTTAAGTCATCTAGAAAGCTATGCTCATGTACTTCTTTATGTTGCAAATCTCTTTTGAAACTTGTTGTTGTTGTTGTTAGGTGCCAGCAAGTCGAGTCCAACTCATAGTGACCCTATGTACAGCAGATCGAAACACTTGCCGATTCTGTGCCAGGCAAACAATCTTATTTATGTTTAAGCCCATTGTTGCAGACACTGTGTCAATCCATCTGGTAGAGGGTTTTCCTCTTTTGCGTTGACCTGCCACTCTTCCAAACATGATGTCCTTCTCCAGGGATTGTTCTCTCCTGACTACATGTCCGAAATATGTAAGACGCAGTTTGGCCATTCTTGCTTCCAAGGAGCACTCTGTACTTCTTCTAGGACAGATTTGTTGGTTCTTTTGGCAGTCCATGGTATATTCAATAGACGTCTCCAGCACCACAATTCAAAAGCATCAATTCTTTTTCTGTCTCCCTTGTTCAATATCCAGCTTTCACAACCATATAATGCCACTGAAAATACCATGGCATGAGTCAGGCGCACCTTCGTCTTCAATGTGACTTCTTTGCTTTTCAATACTCTAAAGAGATCTTTTGCCACAGCTTTTCCTAGAGCAATGTCTTTTGATTTCTTGACTGCTGCTTCCACGGGTGTTGATTATAGAGCCAAGCAAAGCAAAATCTTGGACAACCTCAAACTAGAGACAATAATTTATTCATTGCTTTCATATTTATTTCAGTGGTTGTCCAATAAATGAGAAACTATGCCTGTTGTTCTATACTTCACAATAAGGAATACTACACATCTATAGAGTTTTATCCTTTACCAAACACTTTCACATACATTCCTTCACAAATACTTAGGTAGAAGGCATTCAGGCAGATGCATAGTCATGAAAATCCCAGAGTAAGGTTCAGAAGAACATATTTTCTGCAAACTCTGAGCCTTCTTTTCTCCCCCCGCGGCGCTGAGGATGTAATCAGGGTTTGTGCTTGCAAAGGAAGCACTCTACCACTGAGCCACATCCCCAGTCCCTTATTTTACCTCAGTATTGCTTTCTTTAAGAGCTATATGTATGAAAAAGTTATAAATTAAATGATATGACATCCAAATAATGATAGGGGAAGCAGGAGCTGCCTGTGAAACAAGAAGGGCCATGAGCTGGTCGTTGCTGAAATTGCTGGGGTTCTTGGAATCACTGGATCACTTTATATTTGTAGATTTGATTTGTTTAGAATAAAATGTTAAGAAGTTTTGCCTCAATTTGCACAGATATTTCGCCCAGGTGACTGTGACCATGCTGGCGATTTGCCCTACAGGGTCCCACGAGTCCCCAGACCATGAGATTCCTAGGAGCAGAAATCAAAATCCCAGCGGAAGCCCGAGTGTCTGGAAAATGCGCAAAGCTCGGGCACCGGCCCAGCTCCTGGCGCTGGAAGGGCTAGCGATGCCAGGCAGGGCCTGGGGCTCCCACCAGCAAGGGCTCTCAGAAGCTGGGGAGCCACCCAGCCTTCAGAAAGCATGCAAGCCACTGCCTTCAGGTCACATCGGCAGGAAAGCTGCTGTGATTTTCAAGAACGCTAGGGCGCGGGGACCTGGGGCAGAGCTTTGGACTTGCCTGCCGGAGGCCCTAGGTACCATCATCAGACCGCAAAAGCACAAATTCCCCCAAGGCACTCGTGCTCTGGTGAGAAGGCAGTCTTGTCGCTGGCTAGTGTTTGCCAAGGCACTTTCGTAGTGGGGAAGGGGCTCCTGCCCTGGGTGAGGGAAGTTTTCTCGTGTGTCACGCGTCTGGGGGGTTCTGAAGAGAAAGCGAACAGGAACCACGTAGAAATGAATGGGGTGAACCTAGCTTGCGAGGAACCTGACCTCGCACTTCTAGACCAGACCATGGAGTGGGCAAAGGTCCTAAGCCTCCGTCCTTCTCACTGCCCAGAATCTTCCCACATGTTGAAAAGACCCTTACTGAGCCCACACTCTCCTCCTCGCATCCATTCCTCTCCCTGCACAGGCCGTTACCTCGCTCCAGCGAATCACTTTGTCCAAGACGGTGTCGTCTACCAAGGCCCACAGCTTGATGAGAAAGCTGGGAACCGCGGCCTTGCACTAGCCCTCCATGCTTCCGAGCTACCAGGAGCACACGCGAGGCGCTGGCAACGAGTGGCAACCCTAACGACCGCCAACAACCGCCTGGGCTACCGCCTTACATGAAAGCGGCTCCCGAAAATGAGGTTCCTCTTGTGCTCAGACAGATATTGCCTGCGTCACGTGGGGGGCGGGGCTAAATTGCTAAAGGGCAGAACCCTATTGGCTGGTTAAAATACAGTGACTTTGGAGCTCTATTGGCATGTGACTGTTAGGGACCCTTGGGTAGAGCAAAACCTTTAAAGGGGCCGGAATAATTGTCACCAGGAAAAATATGTACAGGGTACGTGTTTTTTTTGCGGTACTCGGGGTTGAACCCAGGGCCTAGTGCCTGCATGCTTTGCAAGGGCTGGACCACTGAGCGGTGCCCCCAGCCCATTTTTTTTCTTTTCCTTTTTGAGATAGGGTCTCGCTAAATTATGCGGACTGGTCCTGGTCTCTAATTTGCGATCCTCCCACCTCTGCCTCCTGAGCCCCTGGGATTACAGGCGTGCGCCACCACGCCTGGCCAAGGGGTACCTGTTTTGACATGAACTTCCTCTTGCTTCCCTGACTCTCATCACTGAAGTAGGAGACATGACTGTAGCTTTTATGCACTCCTCCATCCTCTCTAGCTGTGGTTAGCAACTTATGCCATAGGTCATGACCTTTCAGTGCACAGAGAATCACCCTGCTTGGCAAGAGTCAGGACCTGGCACGCAAGGAGCATGGTGTTGCATGGTGTTCCAAGGCAGTGCTTTGCAGGGGACAGTTTTTACCCTTTCTCTGCGGAGGTGGTGAACAATACTGGCCTACACTTTTGGTGGTTTGTCACTCCGGGTATATTAAGAAATAGGCCTCCCTCTCCTCCTAGTGACATGGTTGGGAAGAAGGAGTTCCAGGAGAGGGAAACTTGGACAAGAAAATCCAGTGAAGCTGGGTGCGGTGGCCCAAGCCTTTATTGCCAGCCGCTCGGGAAGCAGAGGCAGGAGGATCGAAAGTTTGAGACCAGACGCAGTCTGCGCAATTTAGCGAAACACTGTCTCAAAGAAAAAAAAAAAAAAAAAAAAAAAGTAAAAATATGGGCTGGGGGTACAGCTCAGTGGTTCAGCATTTGCAAAGCATGCAAGATCAAGGCCCTGGGTTCAACCGCCAGTACCGCAAACAAAACAAAACAAAACAAAAAAGCCAGTGCTTTTCTTTTCTTTTTTCCCTTCCCATTAGAAAATAATGAGTGGTTAGAATGCCACCTGTTTTCTGAAGTCTTTGATGTTCCTGAAACATGTACAGAGGTAACATTAATAATAACAGCAATAAAATAGAAGTAAGGATTACCCAACTTTCAGTTTGCTTGGATTTTGGTAAGGTGTAGGGCAAAAATGCATAGAATGTTAGAGTGAAAGAGACTTAAAGACTCAGTTACTTGTGTCTTAAGGGGAAATAATGGAGGACCAGTGCCTGTTTTGTAAACTAAATACAGAATTTGCTTTTTATTTTGAGATGCTAGGGATAGAACCCAGGGCCCCATGCAAATAATGAATTTCTTAAGGGTTAGTAGCATGCCCCATTTTGGGAAATAAGTGGTCATTCTCAAATAAAAATTAAGTTACTAACTTCTAAGAGTATTAAATATGAAATGAGATTTATACGTGGGTTGAGACATAATTTCTTTTTTTGTATTTTATGAAATATTCTTTATTAATCATTATCCTTCACTATTCCTTGACCAGGACTATTTGTTCAGTTGAATTGCCTTACTTACTTCTCAAAGTCTTTTCAAATGAGCTCAAAATTGTACATAAATTACTAACTTCTTTGGTGTTAATAGTTTAGTGATTTCTAATCACAGAACTGGCTGAGCTTAAAGGTCTCATGACTTATAATTCTTTGCCAGAGAGCTTCATCTGTCTTAACTTCTCCCTACCCTCTCCTCACCTGCTTTTCTTCTTCCATATCCTACCCATCACTCAAAAATAAGACAAGGACATCTTTGGAGGCCTTTCATTCCAGCCTACACCACTATCCGCCTTCTTTAAGGGAGTTCTAATAGATTATTTGTATTTTCATTGTGTTGTTGTTGTGTGCTGTCAAGTCGGGTCCGACTCATAGTGACCCTCATAGAGTTTTCAATGGCTGACTGTTTTGGGATTGCCTTGGGAGTGGGTAGCCACATCCTCTTCCCACTTTGCGGTGCTGGGAATCGAACTTGGGACCTCAGAGAGTGCAGAACAGCACCCTACCAACTGAGCTAAATCCCAGCCCTTTCATTGTGTAGCATCTGATTATTTGTCCTTGCCAGCAATTTAGATTTTTATATCACTAAATAATTCTTATCATCATATATAATAATGCTTCATTTGCTAATTATTTCTCAAGCTTAGCTCTTCATCTTCTAGATGGATTATGTTGTTGTTGTTGTTGTTGTTAGGTGCCATCGAGTCAGTGGCCAACTCATAGTGACCCTCCATACATACAACAGGCAAAATACTATTGTCAGTGTTTCCCTGCTATTCATAGGGTTTTCAATGGCAGACTGATTTTTGGGAGTGGGTTTCCAGGTCCTTCTCCCAAGCCTACAGTATCTGGTGTTCCCAGGTGGTCTTCCGTTCAAGTGTTAACCAGGCCAGACCCTTCTTAACTTCTGAGATCTGACAGGATTAGCCACAGTTCTACAGCTGCAGGCAACTGGATTATAAATTTACTAAAATCAAGACTATTTTGTGCACTATCATTTCTGGCATCTCATTAGAACATAAGGCTAGGTCTAAGTGGGTGTATTTGTTGATAAACCAATGTTCCTTAAGCCATCCTTTCCTTTCCAGTCATATTTGTCTATGTTCAGTGACATTGGGATTATTTCCAAACCGGTTTCTACCTCTGTGCTTTCTTCTCAAGATTATCTTGTATCACCATCAAATATAATTCCTCTGCCTAGAAAATTACGGTTGCTTCTTCCATTGTCTACCATATTACATTAATCTCTTTTCAGTTACTATAACAAAATATTTGAGGTTTGGGCTTGGGGTATAGTTTAATGGTAGAGTTCATGTTTCACATACACAAGGCCCAGGGTTTAATACCCAGCACCACACTAAAAAGAGGTTTATTTACCTCACAGTTCTGAAGGTTCAAGGGCATTGATATGACAGTAGTTAGGCTCTGATGAGGGCACCCTTGGCTATGGATAGCATTATGGTGAGCACAGGTGAGTGAGAGAGAGATCACACGATGAGATAGTAAGCCACAGAACAATTCAAGGCTCTAGTCATTCTTTATAACAACCCTCTTATGAGAACTAGGTCAGGGACCCACAAGTACTACCTTAATCTCTTCCAAGAACAGTGTCCCCAATGACCTATCCAACTCCCACTAGGCCATCTTTTGTTTTGTTTTGTTTTGTTTTTGGTGATAGTGAGGATTGAACCCAGGGCCTCACACATGCAAGATAGGTTCCACTTCTTAAATATTCCACACCATCTCCCAATATTGCCACACCAGATTCCAAGCTTCCAACACATGAAAACTTGGGGATTACATTCAAACCAAATCCCAAACCATAGCACATATAAAGTTTATACTCCTTAGCATGGCGTGGCATTCAATGCCCTGCTCAAAGGGATCTAAATTTTCCTTTCCTGCCTTAATATACATTGCACTCCTTCACATGATCTGTAACTTAGTCAAAAGGAAAAATATATACACACATGCACACAAATACACACACTCCCCTCAAGGCACATTCAACATTCTTCTTGGCTTTGTTGTCCATGTTCTTTAAGCCTATAGATGTTCTATCCATTGTTATAGAAAGGCAAGATAACAACAGTAGAGAAGGTATGGGATCTAGCATCATATCATCTGGTTTTAGATTCTTACTCTGGAATTTATTAGTTGTATAATCCTGTGTCATTTACTTTTTTTCTCTTCTCTGTACGTCAGTGTTTTCATATAAACTGGGACCAACATTACTACCCTTTCATGGAGGATTAAATGAATTTATATATGAGGAAGTATACAGAGTATTTATGCAAGTGGGCATGGTAGCACACACTTGTCATCCCAACACTCAAGAGTCTGGGGCAGGACTGCAAGTTCAAGGCCAGCCTGTATTTTATAGCACAATCCTGTTTTTGTTTGTTTTTGTTTTTGTTTTTTTAAAAAAAAGGCAAGGCGGGGGCCGGGCGTGGTGGCGCACACCTGTAATCCCAGTGGCCTGGGAGGCGGAGACGGGAGGATCGCAAGTTCGAGACCAGAGGCAGTCTGCATAATTTAGCGAGACCCTGGCTCAAAAAAAAGTAAAAAAAATGGGCTGAGGTGCAGCTCAGTGGTCCAGCACTTGCAGAGCATGCAGGCGCGAGGCCCTGGGTTCAACCCCCAGTACCACAAAAAAAAAAAAAAAAAAAAAAAAAGGCAAGGCGCATGACACATGCCTATAATTCCAGCAATTCAGAAGACAGAGGCAGAAGGATCTTGAGTTCGGGGCCAGAGGCAGCCTGTGCAACTTAGCCAGATCCTCTGTCAAGGTAAAAATTGAAAAAGGGGCTGCGTGTGTGACTCAGTGGTGGAACACTTGCCTAGCATGTGTGAGGCCCTGAGTTCAATCCTCAGTATTGAAAAAAAGAGAATGCTTTTGCATAGTGTTTCTTATGTCACAAGTGGCTTCTTTTCAGTTTTAATTGCTTCTTCTTCCTCTTCTTTGCCTTTAGACCCCTTCTCTTTTTATTCATACTGGATTCATACTGGATCACATCCAGTCACATGGCTTTAAATATCATTTTTATTCTGATGATTTCAAATATATATATATATGTGTGTGTATATATATATATATATATATATATATATATATACATAGTCTGTACCTCTCCCCTAAGCTCCAGATTCATATATCCAGCTATATCTACTTGAGTGTCTAAAAAGCATTTTGAAGTTAGAACACCAGTTTCTGATCTTTTCCTCAAACCTACTTCTCCCACCAATCTTCTCAATCTTCAGAGATGGCAATTCTGTTCTCTCAGTTGCTCACACTATTCTTGACTCATTTGTCTCATACCTATATCCATCATACTCCAACCCTTTAGTGAATAGTGATGGCTTTACCTTTAAAATATATCTAGCTGTCTACCACCACAGTTACAAACCTGGTACCAGTTGTCATTATCAATTGCAGTAGCCCTCCAATTTGTCTCCCTGCTTTTCTTGTTGTTCTTCCAGTCTTGTCTTCAAATATTCGGCACACAGAAGTCACAGTAATCCTGTTAAAATGTATGGCACATCATATACTTCTTTACTCAAAACTTCTAACAGCTTCCCATTTTACAACCTGGTCTGTGCCTCACTGTTACCCCCTCCATTTCAGGCTTCATCTCTTCTTCTCTTACCCTTGCCCATGCAGATCTACAGATATTAGTCTATTCTTATTTCTTGAACACAAGAAATACTTGCTTTTGTGCGTAGAACATACTTTTCCAGATATCTATATGGCTCCCTTCCTCATATCCTTAAGGTTTTGGTTGAAATGTCATATTCCAGTGAGATCTTCCTTGGCCACCTTATTTTAAGTTACAATTCACTACCCAACAACTTCCTACTCCTTTCTGGCTTTTCCTTCCCTTTTACTATTTATCACTATTTGTTATACATCTTTTCTTTTCTTTCTTTCTTTTTTCCTTTCTTCTTTCTTCCTCCTCCTCCTTCTTCTTCTGTTTTGTCATTTTTGACATAGAGTCTCACTACGTAGCTCAGGTGAGACTCAATCTCATCATCCTCCTGCCTCTGTCTCCCAAGTACTGGACTAACAATCACATGCCACCACACCCAATTTATGTCTTTTTATTTGCTTCACTTATTGCTCTCTTCTCTCATAGAAGGAAAATATAAATCCATGACAACAAAGATGATTGTCCTTTTTGTTTACTTTTGCATTCCTAGTAACACTACATGACAAGTGAATGAATAAATGAATAGATAAATGATGTGATAGGTATAGATATCTATTTTTTCCTGATAGTTGAGACTTGTTCATTGAACAGGATAATTATTTATTGCCTACTGCATGACAGCTACTGATCTTGGTAATGGAATTTAAATGCAAGATAAACTAACCCTCACCTTACAATGTTCCAACAATATAATGGGAATTGTAAACCAATAAGCAGTTGCAATGCAGTTTAATAAATTTAGTGCTATTGTAAGGTAGGTAAAGGTGCTGTGAGAGTGCAGAGGGTCCTAACTTGTAATTTTGGTGCCAAGAAGTGCTCCCTGGAAGAAGTAATAGCTGAACTGAGACCTTGCAAAGAGGCAAAAGTACCTCAGACAGTATGTAGAGCATATGCAAAGGTCTAGAGAAAACAGAGAGCATAGAACTTAATTTTTTATAATAAAAATTTTCAACATTGGAAATGGAGGTGTAGCTAAGTGGTAGAGCACATGCCTAACATGTACAAGGTCCAGGGCTCCATCTCCAGCATCACACACGAAACAATTTCTTTTCAACATACACAAAAGTACCAAGAATCTTATAATGAATATCCATTTTTCTCTTCCCCAGTTTTAACAATTATCAACTTATGGCCACTCTTGCTTCATTCAGAGCTCTCTCCAACTCCTCTCTTCCTTTGATTATTCTGAATATCCAGGTATTATATCATTTAATTCAAAAATAATAAAATTTAATCCACAAATCCAATGATCTATCCAATAGGTCTTTCTGGAAGACATGGACTCTTTTTAAACTATAGCCACAATACCAATATCACACCTAAAAATTATCAATGATTTTTTATCATAATATATTTATTATTCAATATCTCCAATTATCTTATAATTTGTTACATTCAAAAAATCCTAGCCATATATGGATGGTGGCACATGCCTGTAATCACAATTTTCAGGAGGCTAAGGCAGGAGGATCATGAGTTTGAGGCCAGCCTGGCCTACATACAGAGTTCCAGTCCAGCCTGGGCTACATAGGGAGATCCCATCTCAAAAAAACAAACAAAACAAAAACAAAACACCCATATGTTCTCCTTTTTAAAGAAAGAATTAATATATGATCATGGTAAATATTTCCAACTGTATAGAAGGCTATCAAGTGAAAATAGAAAGTTCTTTCCCTACTCCACCTACTCCCTATTAACTCTAACCAATTTAAAATTGTATCTTATGTGTAGTGCTAGTATGTTCTTTGCATTTGAAATTGTGTATGCCTGAATATATGCATATATGTGTTTATGTGAACTTGGCCTTGATGTTTTTACAAAAATGGGATCATACTAAATGTAACCTATACAAGCTTCACCTAGCAAGTTCTACAAAAATTTCTAGACTGGCAATGTGGTTCAGTGGTAGTATGCTTGCCTATCATATGCAAGGCCCTTGGTTTGATTCCCAGCACTCACTCACATACACACACACACACACACACACACACACACACACACACACACACGCCCATATGTTGTTAGGTGCTGTCGAGTTGGGTCCAACTCATAGCCACCCTACATACAGCAGAACAAAACACTCTCTGACCCTACACCATGTATACAATCTTTTTTATGTTTAAGGCCACTGTTGCAGTCACTGTATCAATCCATCTAGTTGAGGGTCTTTGATGATTTCCAATTTTCCTAGATTCATACTATGCACATTCCACATTCCAATTATTAATGGATGTTTACAGTGGTTTCTTCTCATTTTGAGTCATGCCACATCAACAAATGGAGGTTCCTGGAACTTTACTCCATTCTGATCATATCTTTTTTTATTATATAATCATTGGAACTTTGATTCTTATAATTTTCTTTGTGATTAGAAACTACGAAAGGATTTTGTTTATGTGTCTGTATATATGTATACATATGTATTTCTGGTTGTGTCTGTAGGATAATCCCTTCACTGGCATTGATAAGTTAATGAGTGCATGTATTTAGCATGTAGACAATTCCACATTTTTCTCGAAAATTTTGTACCAAATTCTAGTTCTATCAGTTGATTGATTTTGAGATTGAGTGTTTTCCAATACTGTCATTAACATTTTACATTATCAGTCTTTTTGATCCTTCCTGTTGTTGTTGTTAGGTGCCGTTGAGTCTGTGTCCAACTCATAGCAACCCTATGTACAACAGGCAAAACAGTATTATTAGTGCTTCTCTGCTATTCACAGGGCTTTCAATAGCTGATTGTTTTTGGGGAGTGGGTTGCCAGGTCCTTCTCCAAGCCTACAGCACCTGGTGTTCCCAAGCAGTCTTGCATCCAAACTAAACAGGCTGACCCTGCTTAGCTTCTGAGATCCGACATGATCAGATGCTACAGTGGTACAGCTGTGGCCTTTTGATCCTTATGGATCAAAAAATATTCTTGATAGATGATAGGCAAAAATATTCTTTATGTTTCACTTTATTTTATGTTCATTAGTCTTTTTTTATGTGTGAACTTCCTTTTTTGTCCTTTGCACATTTTTGTATTGGAGTTGATTTTCTTCTTGTTGAGTTATAAGAAATTATTGTACATAAGAAAATGTATTATTCATACTTCATGGTTCTGGATTTTGTCTTTCCCTCTCCAAGAATTCTCACACATTTCACATGTTTTCATTTAGTACTTTCATTTACATTCATTTTAAAAAGTGTTTGTTCTGCTGGGTGAGGTGGTACATGCCTGTAATCCCAGTGACTTGGGAGGCAGAGGCAGGAGGATCACAAGTTCAAGACCAGAGGCAGTCTGTATAATTTAGTGAGACTCTGTCTCAAAAAGTAAAAAAGTGAGCTGAGGGTGCAGTTCAGTGGTCCAGCACTTGCAGAACATGCAAGTGCAAGGCCCTGGGTTCAATCCTCAGTACCATACACACACAAAAAGCGTTTGTTCCATGTAAAATATAATTTGGCATAAGGACAAAGATAGGGAGTTAGGTATTTTTATCTGTCTTATGTCAATATTGTCAATCAGTTGTTCCATCATTTTTTGCAGTGCTGGGGATAGAATCCAGGGTCCAAACATGTTAAGCAAAGACTCAACCAATATTTTTTGAATAATCTATGTTTCTCCTATGTATTGGGTGCATTTCTGGCTTCCGTTTTATTGATTCTTTTCTGTCTATTCTTTGATAGTACCACATTTCTTTAATTGTTGTACATTTATAGTATATTGCAATGCTTGGTAAGATCAGTACCTCTTCATTACTTTTCTTTTTCAGAACTTTTCTGCCTCTTCTCACATGTTTCATTTCCTAAGAGAACTTTAGTATCATTTTTGTGAGTTCTTTAAAAAATCATGTCTTTTTAGTTGGCAGTACCATTGACTATACAGATGATTCTAGAGAGAAAAACAATTTTGAAGCTTTTACCTTAGAACAATCTGCCTTTCCAGTTTTTCAAGTCCTTGCTTGTGTTCCCTTCGTTGATTTTTAAAGTTTTATTCATATAGGCACAAATGTTTATATATTATAGAAGAAGAGATATGTAAAGAGGCTCAGATCCTGCAATTTTTAATTATTTTTATCTGGTCTAGACAGCTCTGTCAAAAACTGTCTGTAACTGTGATAGCAATACAATCCTTATATGACTGAACTAGATGCCTGCTACGTGATGAGAAATTCTTTCTAGGTTACATACACATAGAGGCTGGCCTTTGATTCGCAGCTACAACTATTTGCAGAAGCTGGTATTATGTATACCTCTGCTTATTATTTTCACATTCAGCCCTCTATGCATGTTTGGAGGGACCCCCTCCATTTCTAGCATGAAATATGAATAAAGCACTTATTAACTTTGGCTTTAGAGAAAATCACTTACCCCACACCCTGAGATGTAGCTTCCTCATCTTTAAAGTGCTCTGTTTTATATCCAGGGATGTTGTGAAGATAACATGAGTTAATATAGATAAATGAATTTGATAAAGGAGGCATGATATCAATTCCAGGAATTCGTATAAATTAGATTAACTGTACACATGTGTGCTCTCTGCAGCTGTCATTTTCCAGAAATTCATAACTATTCTGCGTCATTTGAAATTGTACTTCAATTTGTCTTCAAAAGGTTTTCTTCTTTTCATACTGTTCTCATCACTCCCACTTCAGCTGTGCACTCAGCAGCTGATTGCTCCATTTGCTGCCACCCACTCTTTCACTACCCACTCACAGTTTAACCCCTGCATCTAGATTTCATTCTTCCCTCTTCATCAAAATGGTTGTCTCAGGGGTCAGCAATTACATCCTAATAAGCAAATCCAGCAGCCTCTTTGATGTCTTCATTTTACTGGATATTTGTTGCATGGTGACATTGCTGATCAGCCCTTCTCTTTTGAAATTTTCTTCTACCTGGATTTATGATAACTGAGAGTTTGTAGTTCTGTTCCTTTCCTTAGTGTTCTGTTTCTCAGTCTCTGAGACAGGGTGTTTCCCATTTTAGCCTTTTTCCATGGTTTTTGAATACTCCTTAATATCTAAAATTCAGCATATCACCTCCCACCACCACTATCTGCACTATCTCACTGAGAGATTTTGTTCCTTTACTTGTTATTCAGATGGTAATTTTACAGTTGAACCCTCCTTTTCCATCATTATCTATAACCAATCATTTAATTCTGTTAGTTGTTTCATTATTATCTATCTATCCATCATCCATGTATCTAGTTTAGATAGAGTATTGCTATGGACAGGAGAATCACAAGTTTGAGGTCAACCTGGACCCTGTCTCCAAAACAAAACAGCAGGACCCTGTCTCCAAGACAAAAACAAACAAACAAACCCCACAAAGTACACCATATTGCTTTGGATGTCTGTAAATTTCATGTAAATGATTTCATACAACATGCATTCTTCTGCCACTTGCTTTTCACAAACACAATGTCAGGTTTGTGAGATTCATCTATGTTGATATGATGTGTGTGTATATACACATATATAATGTATATATAAACTATTCCTTCTTATTGCTACATATTATTCCATTATATATTCTTGCATAGTCTGTTCTCCTGTTCATGGTTGTTTCAATTTTTTTGATATTATAGTTCTCCGTGTATATGGGCAAGAGATTTTTGTGGGATCTGTATTTAAGAGTGGAATTGTCAGATTAAATAGCATGTGTACTTACAGCCTAACTAGATTGTGCCAAACATTCTACAAACTGGTTAAGCCAACTTACTGTACCACCAGCAGCTAATAAGAGTTTTCCATTGTTTCTCATAGTTGTCAAAACTTTATATTGTCAGTTTTGGGGGTTGTTTTACTTGTGACTTTCAAACATATAAAAAAGGTATAGTAGTAAAAATAATTTCTTTTTTCCTTTTTTTTCTTTTTTTTTTTTCAGTACTGGAGGTTGAACCAGTGCACTTGCATGCTTTGCAAGTGCTATATCTACTGAACTCCACCCTCAGTCTATTTTTTTTTTTTTGAGACAAGGTCTCCCTATATTATGCAGACTGGCTCTGGTCTCAAACTTGCAATCCTCCTACACCTGCCTTCTGAGTTGCTGGGATTAAGGTGTGCGCCACCGCGCCTGGCAGTAAAAGGAACTTCTTTGTAGGAATTGCATCATTTTGTCAATTATCATTACTTCTGTACCCCTTACTTGCCACTCCAATGACATATTTAAAAGCAAATCTCAGACATGATATCCTTTCATCTATAAATATGTTAATATGTATCTCTAAATAAGGAATTTTTAAAAATCATAACCACAATACCATTATCATACCAAAATTTTAATTATAATGCTTTAATGTCAGAAACTCTCACATGTCTATCAATTTGCCATACTGTGGGGGTCTGGGTGTTGCTGTGATGCTAAAAGCTATGCCACTGGTATTACAGGTACTAGAAGGATCACCCATGGTGGACAGGTTTCAGCTGAACTTCCAGACTAAGGCAGAGTAGGGAGAACATAGTTAACTCACTCCTGAAACAATTGTTGTTGTTGTTGTTAGGTACCATCAAGTTGGTATCCAACTCATAACGACCCTCATAGGGTTTTCAATGGCTGACTGTTTCAGGATTGCCTTGGGAGTGGATTGCCAGGCCCTTCTCCCATTTTTGTGGTGCTGAGAATCAAGAAAGTTGTGCAACAGGGCTGTATTCTTTCACTTTACCTCCTCAATCACTTAGCTGAGCAAATAATCCAAGAAGCTGGAGTTTATGAAGAAGAATGTAGCATCATGATTGGAGGAAGACTCATTAATAACCTGCATTTTGCAGATGATACAACTCTGCTTAATGAAAGTGAAGGGGATTTGAAACATTTACTGATGAAGATCAAAGAACAGAGCTTCCAGTAAGGATTGCAACTCAGCTTCAGCCAAACAAAAACCCTTACAGTTGGGTCAGTCCATGACTTCATGATAAATGCAGAAAAGATTGAGGTTGTCTAAGATTTTGTTTTACTGGGTTCTATAATCAACACCCACAGAAGCAGCAGTGAAGAAATAAAAAAATTGTAGTGGGAAAAGCTGTTGCAAAGGACCTCTTTAAAGAGTTGAAAATTAAAGATGTCCCATTGAAGATGAAGGTGCACCTGACTCATGCCATGATATTTTCAGTCTCATATGGTTGTGAAAGCTGGACATTGAATAAGGCAGACAGAAAAAGAATCAATAATTTTGAATTATAGTGCTGGGGTTGAACATTGTATATACCATGGAGTGCCAAAAGAATCAACAGATCTGTCCTAGAAGAAGTACAACCAGAGTGCTCCATGGAAGCAAGGATGGCTATACTGCATGTTACATATTTTGGACATGTTGTCAAGAAGGACCAATCACTGAAGAAGGACATCATGTTTGGAAGACTGGTAGGTCACTGAAAAAAAGGAAGACCCTCAAATAGATGGATTGACACAGTGTCTGCAACAATGGGCTTAAATATAAAAAAGATTGTACCTAGCACAGAATCGAAGAGTGTTTTTGTTCTGTTGTACATAGAGTCATGATAAATTGGACCCAACTTGTCAGTACCTAGTAGCAACAACAATGTCACAAACTACCCAGTCAGTATTCAGATTTCCCTGATTTTCTCAATTTTTAATTTTTTATGATCAAACAAAATTCAAAGCAGGTACCTTTGTTATTTGCTCCGCAAATCTTAAATCTGTGTTCTTCCTATCCCTGTTTCCTTTTTCTATTATTTTTGTTGCTTTGTATTTTGTTTTTTGAGATGAGGTCTTACTATGCTGCCCAGGCTGTTCTCCAACTCCGAGCTCACCTCAGCCTCCAGAGTAGCTGAAACTACAGTCACACACTGCAATCCACAGCTTTCCCCACTATTTTTTAGAAGATATCAAGCATTTTGTAGAATTTTTCACATCATATATTTTATTTGTTACCCCTCTCTCCTTTTTTATAATGCCTACTTAGAGCCTCCTGCAAGCCAGGCAAGTGCTCTACTACTTAGCCATGTCCCCAACCCCTATTTGTTGCCTTTTTTCATGTTCACTTTTCTCCTACCTTGCCTCTAAACTGGTACCTTAGGTATCTTAGGCCTGATTATATCTGGGTTTGAATTTTTGAGACAATTTAGGGGGTGACAATGTGTTCATTAGGAGGTACACATTATCCTGTTGTCTTTTTTTTGGTGATCAGAGAGTTTAGTCTCAGGAGGCTGAGGCCAGAGTATCACAAGTTCAAAGCCAGTGGCAACCTGTGCAATTTAATGAGGCCCCATCTCAACATGAAAAACAAAGAAGGGGCTGAGGATGCGAATAAATGGTAGAGCACTTGCTTAGAATGTGCATAACCTAGGTTCAAGCCCCTAGTACTGCAAAAAAGGAAATTTTCCTTCTGGAAATATAAAGTGGTCTCCTTTTTACCTGGTTGCTGGAAACAGTGACTCATTTTTCATTTTGAACTCTTTGGATTTTCAGTCCTGATACATTATTTTCATTTTCTTAAAGAAGACTATCTCTGGAAGATGAGTGTGAACCCACTTTTGTTTCCTGTTTTGTATTTCTATGAATAAGAAAGAAACAACTATTATATTAAGAAATTAGGGCTAGGGATGTAACTCAGGGGTAGAGTACTTGCCTAGGCATACATAAGGCCCTAGATTTGATCCTCCAAATGGCAAATAATAATGGTAATATGATAAAAATAATAATAAAAATCTTTTCATTCCACTAGAATAAAGCTCAAACTCCTTATGGTACTTATATAGCCCTTTGTGACCTGGCCTAATCTTTCCAAGCTCTTCTTGTTCTTCCTCGCCTTACACTCCATGCTCCACTCATGCCAGAGTTCTGTCAGTTGTCCATTTCCAATGTACTATATGCTCTTTCTTACCTCTGTACTTTCTTATATGTTGTTCCATCTGGCTTGAACACTTTCCCCCTCTTCCTTCTCCCACTTATATTTTGAGTTTCAGTTCAGAATTACTTCCTCTAAGAGGTGTTCCCTGACTTCTGTGTGTCTGGATTAGATGCTCCTGCCATGTGCTCCCAAGGAACGCTGTACATTGAACCACAATTCATTGAAATTTCTTATTTAACTGCCTGTCTCCACAGCTTATAACCAAAGCTGTGGGGTCAGGGCTCACATCTTTCTTGCTCTTCTCCATAGCCTCAGAGCCTAGTACAGAACTTGGTACAGAGTTGTGTTCAATAAATATTTGCCTTATGAATGGCTCCATGCATGATAAATGAAAAACATAGCCTTTGAGCTGGGCTTCATGGTCAATAAAATTCTACTAGAAAGCATCTGTATTTATAAAGATCAAAATACTAAGATATGTCATTAAGTAAAAAGCAAGGTAATTTCATGTTTGAATGATGATTTCTTGTTGTTGTTAGGTGCTATCGAGTCATATCTGACTCATAGTGACTGATTGTTTTTTCAGGATTGCTTCAGGAGTAGATTGCCATGTCCTTCTCCTGTGAAAGATGACTTAGTTGAGTTTTTTCTAGTTTCAAGCTTGACTTCATTGTACCTGACAGTATTACTCTTTGACCAATAAGTCTATTTCCAAAAACCTGTGTGTATGTCACTGACAGCCCCTGTGCTATTCAAAGCCCTTGTCCTTTAAGCACCTAGTCCCTAAAATCTCTTTGGCCCACTGGTTTAGAAGATTTGTGAGCAAAAAGAGGCATCAAAAACACAAAGCTATTTGCTTTGATATTTAAATCACTCACAGAGTGGCTAAAGGGCTTCCATTTACCTGTTTTATATTCTGGGTAAGGCAACCATGTACACTTACATTTGAATAAAGAGTTCTTGGCAAAGTTAACCTGAAAACTCACAAATCCAGGCTAGCGATGTAGCTCAGTGGTAGAGTGCCTAGCCTGCAAGAGACTCTGGATTTGATCCCTAGTACTAGAAAAAAATACCTTCTCAAATTTACCTACCACATTATTTTCAAATGGTTATACAAACTCTACTTGGATACCTCTAGTAACTGAGAGCTCACTAGCTTCCAAGGCAATGCATTCCATTTCTGGATGACTTTTCCTTATATTAACTAGCCAACCATATGCCTTCCTTTACCTTTTGTTCATTGTTTCCTTTTTCTAGTAAATTCAGTACTCCTGAGAAAAAGTGCTAATTGGTGCCATCCTACCCTTTCCTGTTAATAGCAAAGGAAACAGCTCTCTTGGGAAGAGTATTTCTTTTCTTGGGTACCTGCAATGCAGTGTTGGCTCTCAAGCCCCATCTTTTCCTTGTTCTCTTAACCAATACTTTTTTCATTCCCAGAGAACTGTTGTACAAAATACCTACCCACTGCCTGGAAGATGTGGTCTTATTCATGTTATCATTTAAGAGACTAAAAAAGCCAACTTTTCCCCAAACCTACAATTTATTTTGGCAAAATTGGATCCAGTAGTGAGGGCTTTATTCCATCTTCATACTTCCATAAACCCATGTGTAACCTGGGGTGAGTTAATTACTTTCTTTGGGCCCCACTCTTCTCAGTTGTATTAGTACTCTTTGACATCCATTCCAGATCTCACAACCTGTGGGTTCAATGACTCAGACTTTTGGATTAGAGCCCACAAACATCTAGAAGGCTTAGGCAGATAGATATCTATAACACAATTTTCTGGACCTTTATGTGAGCATGAGTGACTTTATGAAAAGGTCACCATTTACGAAAATGAGCTGTGTGCAACTTCAAACCCTGACTTTCTTTTCATATGCAGAAAACCTAGGTATCCTTACAATATAACTGCTCTTTCAGGAAGTGTGAACACAATGACAGTTTAGCATATACTTCAGGCAGTGGTAAGTAGGTTTTTTCTCAGCTCTACCTTCTAAACCAATTGATCTTATCTCTACTACTACTCTGGAAAAATTGTTACTCTGTTAAATCGAAAGGATAATGGATAAAGGGTTGAAGTAGGCAGAATAATACCTCCCCCAAGGATTTTATGCCCTAATCCCTGAAATTTTTATTTATTTTTTTCTTGCAATACTGGTGGGGCTGAACTCAGAGCTCACATATAGTTTGCAAGTGCTCTACCACTGAACTGTACTCTCAGTCTCTTTTTATTTTTATCTTTAGACAGGGTCTTGCTAATTTATGCAGGTAGCCTCTGGCCTAGAACTTGCAATCCCCCTGCCTCTGTCTCCCAAATTGCTGGGATTACATGCATGGGCCATTGCTCTTGGGCTAGTCCCTGAAACTTTTAAATATATGACAAGGGTAAATTAAGGCTACAGGTGGGAGTAAGGTTGTTAATCATCTGGCTTTAAAACAGGGAGACTATCTTGGATTATATGAGTGGGCCCAATGTCATCACAAGTGTTCATTAAAGTAGAAGAGGGATGCAGTGGAAGAGATCAGAGTGATGAATTGTGAGAGGGACTCAGTCAACCACTGATGACTGTAAAGATGGATAAGAAGGCCATGGGCCAGGGAATTTAGGTCTCTTGTAATTGGAAAAAGGATAGTAAATAGATTGTTCCCTATAGCTTCCATAAGAAATCCAGCCCTATTGGCACCTTAATATTAGCTCAATGAGACCCATTCTAGACCTCTAACCTATTAAACTTGTAAAGTACTAAATGTATGTATGTTGCTTAAAACAACATACATTTTGAAATTTTGTTAACTTGTGATAGCAGCAATAGAAAACTAAAACAGAGATCAGTAGCCCTAACTCTGAGTCATACTATTGCCATGTACTCTCTGTGTGATATTGGATGGGTTTCTTTATCTCTAAGATTTAGATTCCTTGTCTCTAAAATGAGGATAAAATCACCTAGCTTGCTAACATCACAGGTATCCCTGAAGATCAGCTAAAGTAACAGTGCTACACAATTGTAAACAAAATAGTTCTATTCAACAAAAACATATGGAAATGGAAAGAGGAGCAATAGACCAGGGAAATATCTGTCACATTTATGACAGGCAAGGAATTACTATCCGGAATATATATGAAAAAGACAACCCAATGGAAAATTGTCAATGGATAACAATATCAAAGTAAACCCAAATGAACAATAAACACATGAAAAGATGCTCAGACTCACTGTAATTAGGGAAATGCAAATTGCAAATCAAAGCAACAAAAGATAGACATTTTTACCAATCAACTGTATTGACTATCACTTTTAAATACCTTAGAAGTTGATGGAAGTGTATGAAAATATGTGAGGAAACCTCTGAGCCCCATAACTTGTTAGAACTACTATGGAGAGTTATTTGTTGATATCTACTAATATTTAAAGTATATGTACTGTTTATATCACAGCAATTTATGTTTCCAAGTATTTACTAAAATGGGCACATATGGACAAAGATGTTCATTGTAGCATAGTATATTATAGTAATAACCTTGGACAAATAAACTATGTTATCACAACATTATGGAATGCTATGCAGAAGTTTTAAATGAGGCAAGAAAATTAAGACATATTTATGGATATACAGGGGAGATCATAGGTTGATATATGTGGTGAAGCAAACACAGATTGTAGAAACCAGGGGCCATGGCCCATGTCTGTAATCCCTGTGACTTGGGAGGCTGTTGAGTTCCAGGCCAGAGGTTGCCTGCACAACTTAGTGAGACCCTGTCTCAAAATAAAAAAAAATAAATTAAAAAGGAGCTACAAGCACTGCTGAGTGGAAGAGTACTTGCTTGGTATGCATAAGGTCCTAGGTCCAACTCCCCACTACTGAAAAAAAGAAGAATGTAGGTTGTAGGCATATAGATATTTTCTGTAAGTTCCTTTCTTTCACCAGGTACTGTGGCTCATGTCTATAATCCCGCAACTCAGGAGGCTAAGGCAGGAGGATCCAAGTTTGAGGTCAGAGGCAGCCTGTACAACTTAGTGAGAACTTATTTCAAAATAAAATATTTTAAAAAGGGCTGAGGCTGAGGTTCAGTGATGGAGTACTTCTCTAGTATGTGCAAGGCCCTGGATTCAAACCCCAAGTAGTGAAAAAAAAAAAAGATTCTTTCAAGCTTGCTGTATGTTTGAAATTGTTCATAATAAAATGATAGGAAAAAACCACTTATTAGATTTAAAAAACCAATAACAAAAAATGAGTTAAATATGTGTTATAAAGACATATATGTATATGTGTATATATACATATTTATTTATGATAGACTGGAGAAGGCATAAAATGATATGATACCACCTATGTTCAATAACATGGTAATATAATAATATGCGTATTGTTTAAGTAAAATGCATGTACTTATACAGTTACAAAAATACATACAGCCGCGTAATTACATAGTCTATCACAGGCAATACATCTTTTGTGTAAAATACACACACAAGCACACATATACACAGAGGCAATATGACAAAATCATAACCATAACCTAAAGGATATAGGACAATATGTGTACACTAAGGCTGAAGTTGGCAAAAGAGACATTGCCTAATCTATAATGCTTTAACATTTTAAAAAATATTGCAGAAATAATTATACAATAAAAACTATATTTGAATCATTTATTATCTGTGCATACGTTACTGGAGACTCATGGGGGGAGCACAGAGAGGCAGGTCTGGAGTATGAGTATGGGAATTTGGCACCATAGCCCTAGTCATTGTATTTGGCATATAAATGAATTTATACCTGACACAGAAGTTACAATACAGAGTATAGATAAGGTTTATTAAAAGATAGTACACGATTTAGAAATAATTACAGAGAAGACTGGGGCACCTGGAGAAGCTTAGGCAAAGCTGGAAAGTAACTTGAAAAAAACTGGGTTCCCTGGGTGAATATACATAAGGATATTTCTATTTCCCAGGGAAAGGTAAAGTCAGACAGAACAGGATTAAAGAGATTTCTAGAGGCAAAAATGCCTTAGATAGAGAGGATGATGGTCCAAGAGAATGCAGAGGCATGCACATGGTTACAAGAGAAAGAAGAGAGGAGGAAAGGGCAAGAGGTAGAGAGGAAGAAAAAGGAAGAAGCAAAAGGCAAGCACATGTTTCTCCTAGTTTTAGTCAAACTAGGGCATGTTCAGTGTGATATCAGCCCTGGGTACCCAGCTCTGGGCACCCAGTGTGACATGAGCCTGGGGTCTTTGTTTTGTAAATGGATCAATGGTTTGGATAAGAGTGTGGGTTCCATTACAAAATGTTCTTCCAATGTCCCAAGAGAGATTGTGGCTTCATTGTATGTGGCTTCATCCATCAGGGCCAAATAGCAGAAGTCAATTTCAGTCTTCTATATTTCCTGCTAATGCCTGACCTAACCTGCCTATCACATATACATGTGATAGATATATATATATATATATATATATATATATATATATATATATGTGAAAACACACATATATACATATCTACTAATATATATGTCTGTGAATACACACACAAATATACACTATATATATATCTATACATGTGAACACATGTATATATGCACGTGTGTATATATACACACACAAATACATTCTTCTTTCCATAAGAACTCAAGCCTGTATGTGGCAGACATGATCCATGAGTTCTTATTGCTCCTTACCACCAGGCTTTCCCCCAGGAACCCTCTTCTCCTGAGACCTAACATGTGGTCTCTAGCCCGTAGAATACAGAGCTCCCTCCCTTTTATGCCTCATCCAACATATGACCTAATTAAGTGTTAAGACTCTGAAGACAGCCAGCCTGGAACGGGATCTTTCAATTTCATTTCAATTCTCCGCCATTTCTTAGGTGTGAACTTTAGGCAGGTTATTTGGACTTTATTGTGCTTCTGTCTCCTTGTGTATTAAATGGAGAAAATATTACTACCTACCTCTGAGGATAGTTGTGAAGATTACATGAATAAATACTTGGTAGGTGCATATATCTCTTAGCACATTAATAAATATCATGGAATATTATCTGAGAAATATGCATAATTTTGACTAATAATTCTGACTGCTACATTTTAGTTGAAGGAAACCATGATTTTTACTTCTCTGATTCATTTCAGGATTTTTTTTTTTGAGTTAGGGTTTTGCTATGTAGCATAAGCTGTCCTCTAAACTTTCTACGTGGCCCAGCCTGGCTTTGAACTTGTGATCTTCTGCTTCAGCCTCCCTAGTGCTAGGACAATTGCACCACCACAGTTTTATAACAAATTTTTAGGATACTCTTCTATCTCAAGCAATAATTAGATATGAGATTAGCATAAGGAGGGTTAGTGTGGAGCTCAGTGTTACCTTGCCTGGCAACAACCGCACCAGAAAAAATAGTGTAAGAAAAAAATTATATAAGCCAATGGCAATATCAATTTATACCCAGAACCTATTTTAGGGATATAAATATATATATGCTTCAATACTTTCATTCCACTTCAAATGCTCTTTACCTCAATTTCTACTAATTCAAATCCTTCCTATTCTTCAAGACCAAGTTGAAATTCAACTTTGTCCAGAAAGTCTTCACTGACTCCAGCTTTCATCACTTGTTTCCTTCTCTAAATTCCTAGAGCTATGTTGCCCAGGATGTTTTCTAACTGTTTGGTTCAAGTGCTAGTCCCACCTCAGCCTCCTGAATAGCTGTAACTATAGATACCCACTTGGGGCCAGGGTTTAGCTCAGTTGGTAGAGTGCTGCACTATACTCTCTGAGGACCTAGGTTCAATACCCAGCACCGTAAAAATGAGAGAAATATGTAGCAATCCACTCCTGAAGCAATCCTGAAACAGTCAGCCTTTGAAAACCCTATGAGGTTCATTATAAGTCACTTAAAGGCATCTAACAACAACAGACATACAGCATCAAGCCAAGCTTTTTAGAACATATTTATTTATTTACTTGACATTTTCGTGGTGTTAGGGATCAAACCCAGGGACTTGCACATGTTAGGCAAACATTCTACTACTGTGCCACACCCCTACCCCCCAAGAACATCTTAAATTAGTACTAAGCAGCACAGCTTTGAATCCAACAACATCTCAATCAACTTCTAGTAATTCATTGTGAGTGTTTTGCCTTAGATGTGAGGGTGACAGAACTGAACTATCTATCTCTGTGCTCACATGGACTGAGGTACATGATTCCCATAGTAGTTTCCCCTTCCTGCCTTTCCCCTGGTGATAGAAAGGAGAACAATTGTCATTGCAGACAAAGGTCTGATTTCCATGCCTAATGTGAATGATAACAGAATATTGTTTTAAAGAAAGTTACTAGGTTTAGGACTAGAATTTCTTAGGGTCTGCCATAATGTTCTACATATAATACATATCTGTTAGATGGAGTAACGAAGGAATAATAAGCCTGGCACATAGAGCAGGAAATATAGAGTAGATCTACTAAAATCTAAAGGTGTAATGAATGGTTAAAATAAAATGGCTATCCTGGCAAAAGGAATGGTTTCAGGGAAAGCAAAATCTTTGCTCCTTCCCTCCCCCCACCTTTTTTAAGATAGAGTCTCACTATGCAGCTCAGACTGGCATTGAACTTTTGATCCTCCTGACTCAGTCTCCCAAATGGTGAAATTGATTACAGGCTGGCACCACTGATCCCAGCTTCCAATTTTCTTTTTCTTTCTTTTTTATTTACTTATTGATTTGTTTATTTATTTTGTGGTATTGGAGGCTGAACCCAGGGCCTCACGCTTGAATGCTTTGCAAGTGCTGTACCACTGAGCTGTACCCCCAGCCCATCTTTTTTTAAAAAAATTTTTTTGAGACAAGGTCTCACTAAATTACTCAGACTGCCTCTGCTCTCAAACTTGCGATCCTTCAGCCTCTGCCTTTCAAGTCGCTGGGATTATATGCATGCGCCACCATGCCAGGCCCAATTTTCTTTTTAAATAAAGCCTTTTCACTAGATAAATTTTGATTGTGAGAGAAGTTTTTGATCAATAGAGTTCAATATCTGGAACTTACACTGAGTTATGCCTGCAGCCATAGCCCTGTGGCATCCCATCCCGTCAGATCTCGGAAGCTAAGCAGGGTTGGGCCTGGTTAGTACCTGGATGGGAGAACGCCTGGGAACACCAGAAGCTCTAGGCTTGGGAGACGGACCTGGCAATCCACTGCCAAAAAACAATCCGCCATTGAAAAACCTATGAATAGCAGAGAAGCACTGACAATAGTATTTCCCCTGTTGTACAGAGGGTCGCTATGAGTCGGATACTGACTCGACGGCACCTAACAACTACAACAACACTGAGTTATATGACATGTTTGATCAACAGATGGAACTTTCTGTAAAGATAACCCCTGTTATTGATCTGAAGTAGGAAGGATCATCAGTGTAAAGTACAGAATCTAAATTCCCATCATGCCCAGAAATGACTTAGTACTGAATGAAACACTTCACTTCATTAGGAGACTGGAAAGAAAAACAGTAAGGTAATGTTTAAATACATACAACCATGCCTTGCATTTTATACTAGTTTACTTACAAGCCTACTATAAATTCACTTTTTCAGAGCTTTCAATTTGAAAATAACAAATCAAAAACATTATAAGCTCTGAGCACTTGAAATAGGTAATTTCTTTGAGGTAGTATGTTTGAGGTGCTTTTTAATATAAAAGTGTTAATGTACAGTGATATATAAATGCGAGAGACTTCTGTCAGTACAGTATTTTTCTATTGCTCACCAGTCCCAGTCACCTAAATACCATTCTGTAGCCATGGCTGTAACTATAATTTAGTGCCTGATTATATAGCTTTATGTCTGAAATGCATTTAAAGATAAAAATAACCCAGCACTGCAAAAAATAAAAGGGCTAAGATGACTTCTTTCGAAAATATTTCTTTTCTTAAAAAATAGTAGTTCTCTTACTTACAAAATATTTTCCTCCTTCTCCATCTCTCTCTATTCTTCTTTTTTGTTCTGCACTCCCACTCTTTCTATTCCCTGCACCACATTTTATTTACTTTTCCTTTTTCTCTCCATCGTTTTCTCTTCTCCCTTTCTCCTCAGTTCTCATTTTCTCATTCACTCCTTTCTCTGTCATCTCACAACTTTCTATTCCTAACTTTATGTGTGTCTCTGCCTTTGTTTCTCTGTTTCCTCTTCTGTCACGGACTTTCTCTTTAACAAAATCCCATCTGAGGTTAAGTCTCAAATGCTAGACTACTCACTAAGAATTGTATTCTTCCAAACTTTTTAAAATGTAACTTTTTGTAAATTTGTAATATTTTGGGGCAATCTCCACTTCTTGCAGAGCTACATGCTTTCACTTATGGTCGTGTTCAAAGGATTTCTCTGTAAAAATTAGCTTTGTATTTTTGTAAAGTTTGTGACACTTAATGGAGTTACTCTGGGTGTCACAACAGCAGAGCAGGAAATAGCTGCCCAGAACAAACCAAATCATTCAGGAACACTGCTTCAGAAGACTGAGCAAACTTAAGAAAGTATGATTTTAGACACCTCTGTTTTATTTTCTCTTTTATATAACAATACACTATGGTAGAAAGTTAGGTGGCCTGAATTCAGATCTGGCTTCAGCATTATTTTTTTTCTTTTCTTTATGACTTCAGAAATTCCACTTAATAGCCTTGTAATCCTTATCTGCTAAATGTAGGATAACAAACCATGGCCACTAGACACATTATGGGATCTCTCAAAATTGAATGAGGTGATGGATGTGAAAGAGTTATGAGAAAACCTAAATATTTTAATGTAAAGGCTCAAGATTCTTCTGAGCTCTGACAACTCACTGAGCTGAGAAAGGGCCTAGGATCTTTACCTAAAAAGGTTCAACATCATTGAAATCAATGAAGCCAATGGTAAAATCTGAGCTGAGCATATTTCCATGACTTAATCCACACCCAGGCTGGTAAACTGAAAGTCTCCTGATGACTTTGACTTTGGTGAATTGGCTGATGACTAGCAAACCGATATTGAAAAGTAAATAAGCCTTTGCTCTTTTTCCCTCCTTTCCTCTGAATGTGTGTCTTTGTCATCATCATTAAAAAGCAATGACTATATACCTTGTTCTTACTGATGTCATATCAAGACTGGCACAAATGTTTGTATCCTGATTATTTACAAAGTAAGACAAAAATTAGTTTTTAAAAACAATATTATTGGCATTTGAAAATAAGTAATGTAGATGAGTGAAGCAAAATGAATTATTGAAAAGGGCTAAGAGTTTAGATGCCTAATTTTTAGTCTAGATACCATTTCTGACTGGATGCCTGATTTAGAGCAATGTCTATCACCTTTTTGAAGCTCAATTTCCCCATTATAAAAGGAAGACATATGACTACATTCTGTGAGGACTCCCTTCAACTCTGGAGTTCTAATGACTAAATGAGATATTTTGAGCTAATGACTAAATGAGATATTTTTGTTAGACCATTTTTTGGTTTTCTTTTCAGGTGCTTGTGCCTACCAAAGGTGAAGGTATAATGCAAAATTTTTGTCTAGAAAATGGTACAGATAACTTCCAGGGTGAAGTAACCACCTTCCTCTTAAGCCCATCCACTTACAACTAAAAAAAATTCTAGACATGACAACTAATAAGCATAAGAAGGCTCTGAAAGGTTGAAAGAAGAAGGCAGGCTCCCTAGGGACCTTGGGACTTGAATGACATTGTGGTGAGTTCCCTGGGTTTGCTGATTGCTCTCACATTTATCCTCACAATGCACTCCAAAAGCCTCCTACCTAGAACCATCAACAGGCAGACAAAAATAGTTCCAAGATAATTCTGTTTCCCATATCAAAGGCCTGGGAATGAATAGCCTAACAACAGAAGATCTTTCTGCAAATTCCCACCTTCCTTCAGCCAAACATCAGTGGAAAAATCACAGCCATATTCCCAGCTGATTTTCCAATTCACCTCACCCCTCTCCCCACCCCATCCCCCAAAAGAAGATAGCTGATATTAGCAGGGCCAAGCAGACAGCTGATCTTCCACACCCTAAACAGAGAGCTCATCTGCTACCTCCCACTGGGCAGAGGCACAGGGGAGGCACAGGCACTCCCCATAGTACTGTTGGTAAGGCACAGCAGGGAGCTGATCTTCCATTAAGCTGAAGGAAGCAGCCAGTGCTCTAATTCCTCACCAAGGTGGTGTCAATCGGTGCAGCCAGCCACTGACTGCCTGTGGTGCTGGGCATGGAACTTGGAGCCTTGCTCATGCAAGGCAAGTGCTCTGCCATTAAGCTCCATCTCTAGTACAAACATTCTTTGAATATCGACATCTGTTTGGTTCTAATGAGAGCCTTGTACAGCTTCAACTTAAGATGGAAAACAGAAGGCAAGTGTACATGTGGGAAGGAGTAAAAATTGGCCAATCTTGTGCAATAGCTAACCTGCTCCCATGAGAAAAAACATCAGTATATCATGTGGGGAATTGCTCATGACCTCACATGCCTCTTAAAGTCTCCACTACCTTTCAGTGGAATGTGGAAACTATCAAATGATATAAATAATACATACAACAAAATTTCGTTAAAGTTCATTCAAAAGCAACTGCAGTAGTACATACACAGGGAAATGTCACAAAATCAAGCTGGACTCAGTAGACGGCATGGAACCAGGGACATCATTGCTGATGTCAGAAGATATTAGCCAAAAGCAGAGAATACCAGAAAGATGTGAGTCTATGTTTTATTGACTATGCAAAGACATTTGACTGTGTGGATCATAAAAAGTTATGGAAAACATTGCAAGGAATGAGAATACTAGAGTACCTAATTGTGCTCATGAGGAATCTGTACATGGACAAGGAGGTAGTTGTTTGGGCAGAACAAGGAAACAATGCCTGGTTTAAAGTCAAGAAAGGTGTGCAACAAGACTATATCCTTTCACCATACCTCTTCAATTTCTATGCTGAGCAAATAATCCAAGAAGCTGGACTTTATGAAGATGAACATGGCATCATGATTGGAGGAAGACTCATTAACAACCTGCATTATGCCCATAACACAACTCTGCTTGATGAAAGTGAAGGGGATTTTAAACATTTACTGATGAAGACCAAAGAACAGAGCCTTCAGTATGGATTACAACTTAACATAAACAAAACAAAAATCCTTACAACTGGACCAGTCCGTAACTTCATGATAAATGGAGAAAAGATTGAGGTTGTCCAAGATTTTGTTTTATTTGGTTCTATAATCAACACCCATGGGAGCAGCAGTCAAGAAATCAAAAGATGCATTGCAGTGGGAAAAGCTGTTGCAAAAGACCTCTTTAAAGAGTTGAAAAGTAAAGATGTCACATTGAAGACGAAGGTGGGCCTGACTCATGCCATGGTATTTTCAGTCTCATCATATGCCTGTGAAAGCTGGACATTGAACAAGGGAGACAGGAGAAGAATTGATGCTTTTGAAGTATGGTGCTGGAGATGATTATTGAATATACCACAGACTGCCAAAAGAACCAACAAATCTGTCCTAGAAGAAGTACAACCACAGTGCTCTTTGGAAACAAGGATGGCTAGCCTGTATCTTATGTATTTCGGACATGGAGTTGGGAGGGACCAATCCCTGGAGAAGGACATCATATTTGGGAAAGTAGCAGGTCAACAATAAAAAGGAAAACCCTCAGATAGATGGATTGACCCAGTGTCTGCAAAAATGGGCTTAAGTATAAAAACAATCTTAGGCCTGCCATAGAATTGGGGATTGCTTTATTCTGTTGTACATAGGGTTGTTATGAGTCAGATGTGACTTGATGGCACCTAACACAACAACCTCTCAACACTGCTGAATTGATGAATTAAGCATCAACATGAGTTTGAATGGGAATAAAGCATATTCAGACAATAGCCTGTATAAATCTCTATTTCATTCCCCGCCACTACCACCAGTCCTTCTGTTCTGTATCCTTTCCTTTTGTCCTTGGTTTTATTTAGTCATGCAGAATCTTTAAGCTATCACTCCATGTCCTACCTCATATCAAACCTTTAATTAGGACAAGGCCTGTTATAATTCATTTACACTACCATATAAATGTCTCTTCCAAGAATATCTGTTTTCTGGTAATGATCTCTTATTCTGAGATAAAGAACATGTTATCCCTGGATAAAGGCATTAGTGTAAATGTGGTGGTGGAAAGCTAGGGGTTTATGTTTATTTTCACTCCAATTCATGCCTATCATATATGGGTGGTTATGGCACCATTTGTGATACTGTCACACCATAAATAAGTTAAAAGGGCTTACATTATCATATTGAAAAGTTAGGTCAAGTCAGCAAACCCATCCTAAAGTTTAGAGGCCAATCAATGGCTGAAAGTTACTCTAGAATCTTTGTGTGTGTGTGTGTGTGTGTGTGTGTGTGTGTGTGTGTGTGTGTGTGTGTGTTTGTGGTACTGGGGGTTAATCCTGGGGCCTCACGCCTGCATGCTTTGCAAGTGCTGGACCACTGAGCACCCCCAGCCCTTTTATTTTTTTTTCCTTACTTCCTGAGACAGGGTCTCGCTAAGTTACATAGACTTCCTCTAGTCTCGAACTTGCAATCCTCCTGGCTCTGCCTCCCAAGCCACTGGGATTACAGATGTGCGCCACCACGCCCAGTTTACTCTAGAATCTTGACAACAGGTGCTATTCCTCAATATGGGCTAAATACCCAGTGAAGCTACCCAGTCAGATTTTTCCTAGTATCAGCAGCTTTTCATTCTGCTTAATTCACTTCCACGATATCTTGGGATATGGGGTTGCATAGAGCTCCCTGTAATTTCATATCTGCCCAGAAGCTTATTTGAAAATAATAGGGTCTTTGCAGGTTGAGTTCATACTGTATTAGAGTAGACCCTACTCCAATGAATGGCACCCTTTTAACAGAAAATTGCTAAAGATGAGTCACTTGGGCCCACAAGGTAACTAAAAGTGAAAGAGAATGCTTGTCACTGGCTTAATTCACTTTTGTCCTTCTCTGGCTGTATTTTTGACTTTTAACTTTCCTTTTGAGTCCCTCTTTCCTGCAGTCACCTTGGATTCCAAGAACACTGGGGCTGATTGATAAACATCTCTGTGACAAGGGACTGAAGCTATCCCAAGCAATGGTGAGCCTGAACAGACAGACCACCCCAAAATGAGGACAATTTTCTGTGATGAGGAGGCTATACTCTGGAGCTAGAGTAATCATCTTGTGGGAACCAGATTGCTCCCCACCACACAAATAGTGATAGCAGTAACACCTTCTCCTGACCACCTTACAGAGAAAGAATTCAGATAATGATCAACCAGAGGACACTATGGCCAGGATGAGTTAATTATGCATACGTCTTGCCCTCTTGCTCTAATTCTTCCTCTGTTTAAACCTAAAGCTTCTGTCAGTACCCTGAAGAGAGCTTATGTCAGTACCCCGGAGACTTAGGGTCTCTGAATCTCTTTACCTGTTACTCTTCCCAACGTGCATATTGATTAAACCTCCTTTCTCTATTTCACCATTGCTAATCTCTTTAATTGCCATATTTGGGACAGGTGGCTGAGACTAGTCTGTTGAGATTTCTGGAGTCTGGCATTTGCTTCCAAACTCAGTAGCAGCTATATAAAAAGAAAGGTGGACACGGAGACATACATGGCAGAAAAAAAGGTTGAAGTGAAGGGGGCTTAGGATGCAGCTTACCAGTAGAACACCTGTCTGGCATGTTCAAGGTCCTAGTTTCTATCCCAGCACTGACAAAAACAACACAAACAAACAAAAACCAGATGAAAGTGATGATGCATTCACAAATCAAGGAATACCAAGGATTGCCAGCACCTACAAGAAAGTAAAAGAGACAAAGAGGACTATCGCCTTGAGCCTTCAGAGAGCACATGGCCTAGCTAACATCCTGATTTCAGACTTCTAGACTTCAAAACTGTGGAGAATAAATTTGTTATTTATTTTAAGTCATTCAGTTTGTGGTATTTTGTTATAACATCTCTAGAAAACTAATCTATTCTCCCTTCTCAAGAGTCAACAGCATTGCAAACAAGTTTTACTTAGTATCATTGGTAGTCTCAGCATTGATAACATCACACTTCTAGAAAAGAGTATTGTGTCACTTATCTTTCCCTGGAAACCCAGTGTGTGTGTGAGAGAGAGGGTATGGCTGGCTATCACCTTAATCACTGTTAGGGAGAAACACTTCCAAAAGCATGAAAATCAAATATCTGAAAAAAATTCAAACTATTCTGAGAGTGATATTTTTTCCCCAAAGAGCATGCATAAGCATGCTTGGCTATTGCTGTTCCACTGAGCTACACCCCTAGCCTGGATGTGAGATCATTTAACATGAATAGAATGTGCTGATGTCTTCCCTAATGATCAAACACTGGGCAGTTGGCTTACCTGGAAAAGAAAATGTTTTTCATTTAGACATTAAAAGGACTTTCTGAGAATTAAATACTGACATAAACAACAACAACAACAACAACAGTTAACTAATAAGTATTGAGTGCCTACTATGAATGAGTTCTTGGGCTGAGAATGAAACTTCTCTAGAAACTTTTAGGAAGAGAGGAGAATAATGGGCTGGGTTTTAGCTCAGTTGGTAGAGTGCTTGCTCTACAGGCCCTGAAGCCCCGGATTTGATCCCCAGCACCGCAAAAATGGGAGAAGGGTCTACCAGCCCACTCCCAAAACAATCAGCCATCAAAAACTCTATGAACAGCAGAGAAGCACTGACATAGCGCCGGGCATGGCAGAGTGAGTGTTTTGTTCTATTGTACAAAAGGTCACTGTGAATTAGACCTGACTTGACTGCACCTAACAACAACAACAACAACAACAACAAAAAAAAAAAAAAAACAGTTGGTAGAGCACCACTCTGCAGTCTTGGAGGTCTCAGGTTGGACTCCCAGCACCACAAAAATGGGAGAAGGATGTGGCAATCCACTCCCAAAGCAATCCCAAAACAATCAGCCATTGAAAACCCTATGAGGGTCACTATGAGTCTGACAGGACTCAATGGCACCTAACAACAACATGACAATAATAACTTCAAAATGACTACATAAAGCTTAGGAGATGTTAGGGGGAGGCAGCAGAACAGCTTGGGCTTAGCACAAATGAGGCCAGAGTTAACTCCCCAACACCAAGGAAGGAAGCAGGGAAGGAAAAGGAAAGGAAGAAAAAAAAAAAAAAAAGAAAGAGAAAAGGGGAAAAAAAGTATGGGGAATTTCTTTAAAAGAGTAGCCATATCTAGATTCCCTAGTGATCACAAACTCTTTGTACCTGGAAAGAAACTGAACCCCCAGAAAGGAAAAGGATTTGTGCTTGTATGAGAAGCCAACATGGCCTCCTGATTTCTAGGCCACTTATTTTCCACTCTGTATTCTGCCCCTCTGTGTATCAAGTAACTGCCAAAGCAAGTTGTTTGTATAACATTGCAGTCTTTTAGCTTCACATCTTTAAAGAAAGATTCAATTAAAAATCAAGAACACATTTTCACCATTTAATTGCCTCAAAAATAGGTATGCTTTTTACCAACAACTTTTCTGCTGACAATTGATGTGTAGCTTGAAACTAGCTATTGGAAGCAGTAAGGGAGCCATAAATTGGGCCATAACAATGGTAATATTACTCAGAAAGGACAGGGTCTTAAAATGTATACATGACTCAGTGATCTTAGTGTTATCCTTGAGAATTAGGGATTCAAAGTAAAAACAGAGGCATTATTTACACTTACTATGCAACAGGTGCGTGCTAGGCCCTTTTACAAACATTTTTTGCATTTCATTTTCACAAACTGCTCTTACCGATGACAAAACTGAGACTCAGAGAGCTCAATTACTTCCCCAAGATCACACGTTTTAGGAAGAGGCAGAGCTAAGATTCAAACCAGGTTTGTCCATGCCCAGACCCCATTATCAGGAAGCAAATGAGATGGCAGAGGGGAGTTGTAAGGAGGAGCTGATACTGTTTACGGAGCTATGAGAGACAGGCATCTAGAAAGAAAGACGAGGTAGCTGACTGGGGAGGGCAAGGGCAGGTTAAGGAAGGCAGGCCAGAAGGTCAGGGGCCAAACAGGTGTTGGGAGGACTCTCAAGGAGCCTCACATGAATGAAGTACCAGAAGGCTGGTGGAAACCTATTTTTGGCCTAGGGCCAAAGAGAGGAAACCTGCAGACCAGAGGAGTGGGGAGCTCCAGGATCAGGCTGCATAAGCAGGGAAGCTGGCAGCAGGTAGGCTTCTAAGGAAGAGACCCTTAGGGTAGTGGTCCTCAGACCAGCAGCAACTGCTGCTTGTTGCAACTTGTTGGAAATGTGAATATCTGGACCCCACCCAGGACTTCTCGAAGCAGAAGCTCAGCTTCTTAACAGGCCTCCAGGGAATTCTGGGGCATGCTCAAGTTTGAGACCCATTGCCCTGAAGAACTGCAGAAAGCAGTAAGTGGAATTCAAGGACCACACACCATCCCCAGAGGGAGCCCAGGACAGTCACACATCACAATCATGCAGAGTGCCCTCTTCAAAGCAGGATGGGGTCTGCTGACCAGAAGTGGTGGTGGAGAGTGTAAAAGCAGGGTTGTGGCTTCAGATTTGTAGTGTCTAGGGGACAACCCCTTTTTCCCTGTGCCTCTCTAACCTTTTTCCAGAGGACTTTCTTTCAAGAACTGATAAGCAAATGTCATGTGAGGGGCCAGACATAAACTGAGTGAGCCAGCTATGACAGGGAGCTGCCTATGGCTTTTCACTTTCACCATGTAAAGAGACTTAATGGTTACAGAGCTGTAAAATTATTCAAAAGAATACTCTTGAGATATTTAACTTACAGAAAATAAGCAGCTTATACAAAATATGAATTCCTGAATCATTAACAGTCACCACATCTTTGCTGAGGAGATGTATGAACTCCCAAGGCACAATAATTAGTATCATAATCAGGCAATTACAGAAAAATTCTACCAGTTTCTTATAAAACTAGAGATCATATAATCAACTAGAGAGAAAAGGGGACATTTAAGGAGGGACTTTTTGGACTCACTTCAATAGTGTCCCAAACTTTTGCTGCAGGGAATATGAGAAGGAAAAGAACACTTATTGAGGATGCCTATATACTGAGTAGGCTGGGATTTAGCTCAGTTGGTAGAGTGCTGCTCTGCAGTCTTTGAGGTCCCCAGTTCAATTCCCAGCATCGCAAAAATGGAAGAAGGATGTGGCAAACCACTCCTGAGGCAATCCTGAAACTGGCAGATTGAAAACCCTATGAGGGTTGCTATGAATCAAATACTGACTCAATGGTACCTAGCAACAACAACAACATACTGAGTACTGTGTTAGGAGTTCACACTACTGCCAACTGATTGAATCCTCACAGTATTCTAGTCATAAGTATTATTGTTCCTATTACACAGATGAGGAACTAGAGGCTTGGAAAATTTAAGTGACTTGCCCAAGGCCACACAGCTCAGAATGAGCCAGACATCTTTCTCTTTTTCTATGCTTCTTTTTTTATTGAGGCATAATATTTATACATCTTTGTGGGATATATTATGGCAATTCAATACATGTATACAATGTGCAATAATCAAAGCAGGGCAATAAACATTTCCATCTCTTCAAATGTTAATAATTGTTATGTGTTATAAATTTCATACTCTTCTAGTTATTTTGAAGTATATCATAGATTGTTGTAACCAATTCTTGCCCTGCTGTGGTATAGAAAACCATAACTAAGTCTTCCTCTGTCTAATTGTGTTTGATGCCCCTTATCTAACTTCTTTCTGTCTCCCTTCCATTTTGCCCTTCCCACTCTCTATTGACCCCTTTGCACTCTATTCTTCCATGAGATCAACTTTTAATTTCCACAAATGAGTGTGAACATGTGAAAGCTCTGGTCTTTCTAACTCCAAACAACATGATTTTCCCCCTAGACAGTGTTGCCTCTATCATGATATCCTGAGGGTCCTTGGGAATCCTCTCATCATTACAGTCACCTCAAGGCCATGCCCTTGTGATGGTGTATAACAAGAAACCTGGAAATATTGATTATGTAGATGAATAAATGAAGAGATAGATTAGTGACAGAACTTGAGACTTGAAGGTTCCATATGGACATTCTGGTCTTGTGCTACTCATTCTTGCTTTCAGTGTCTTAGAGGTTCTTTGTTGGTGCATAAGATTAGCTGCATGATCTGAGAGGGCAGGTATACTACCTGGGCTGGTCCCTAAGCAATGCTTATTTGTTCTCTCCCTCCTAGACTTACCTAGAACAGCTCTACTGTCATCTTCTATAGATAGTTGATGTTTCCTAAAATTCTATTTGGGAGCTAAGCAGGGTGGTACATACCTATAATCCCAATGACACTGGAGGCAAGTGACTCTGGAGGCAAGGGGATTGCAAATTTGAGGCCAGAGGCAGCCTGTATAATTTAGGGAGACCCTGCCTCATGATAAAAAAAAAACTAAGAAAAATGGGCTGAGGGTACAGCTAAAAAAAACCCAAAGATTATATTTGAGGAAAGGGTTCTGTTGCTAAAATTAATTTTGAAAAAAGCAAGTTTAGACTATCTTCTCTATGTTGTAGGTCAAAGAACTGAGCCCCAGAGAGGCCAAGTGACTTGCTCAGGATCATGGTGGGCTCTTTAGAAGCATAATTAAAATATAAATCCAGGATTCTTGAAACATTCTTCCTTTTGCCATGAACAAATATAACTTGTATTAATGAGAAACTAATAACTTAGATTTATTTCTTTATTAAAAATTAAAATAACTCTCGTTTTTGTCCTTTTACTATGTGCCAGTCACTGTGTTAAATAATTCATGCGTATAACCTTATTTCAGCCCTCATAATAGTAGTATTGTTATCACCATTTTACATATGTTTAGAAAGATTAGATTTCTTTTTCAAGAATTACGAAAAGCCAAAGTTGGGAGTTCAATCAAGTATGTCTGATTCTAGTTTTTATGCTCTTAATAACGAAGCCATATCTCAAATATTGATTGTAAAACCAGGTCTATAGCAGGAATTGTTGAACTATAGCTCATGGATCAAATCTTGCCTACGGATTGTTTTGTTTGTAAATAAATTTTTGTTGAAATATAGGTATACCTTATAAGCTACAACTGTATAATTGAGCCATAACATACAGAAATTTTATATTCTGCAAATAAAATATTTACTCACTGACCCTTTATAGGAAAAGCTTGCCAATCTCTGGTCTATAGGTACCAACTTAAAATGTTTTTTCAAGTGACCCTCAAGAAAATGTACCATAAATGTGCCCAAGATTTGCAGGGGAGGTACTGCATGGTGTGTCCTCTTAGTGAAACTGGTGACAAAAAAATAGAACCCTGGAAATCTTGCCTAGCTGGCCTCCTGCAGTTTTCACTGTGTTGACTGAGTATCTATAATGACCTGTTTCTTGTTGTGTTTCATGAGTCAGAGCAAAGGCTTTATCCCTTCCCCTCCCTGTCATAAATGCCTTAGAGCCTGGACTTGGATCCCAGGTTAATGGGTTTGGTCCCCACCTTCCCCCTCTAGCTTCAAGGTCCACATCCGTGCCAGGCAGACAATCCCAGGTGCTGCTGTGGCCTGATCCAGCTTCCTTTGGCCGCTGAGCTTTCCCGAGGGAGCTGAGGCTGGTGGCTCCTCCCTTCTCTTTACTGGTGTTTCCACTTTGCTTGGCCTGGGTTACAATCTTTGCTGCAGCTCCTAAGTGTCTGAGCACCCTCAAAGGCGCTAGTGATTTATCACCCAGACTTTGCCCCACTAGCTCATCAGGACTTTCAGTTTTCTTAAAGTCGCCTGCTCCAGGTGCCCCCCTGTTCCAGAAGAAAATGTGTTCAGCCTGCCTGAAGAACAGTATCTGCTCCTAGTGAAGATTTCATCAAAACGTAAGGATACCAGGCGATAGAACTGCCATTCTACCTGCCCCTTCCTCTACCTGGGTCTGGTAGGTACATACAGTCCTTTCCAAAGAGGCATAAGGTACTCAACCTTATTGCCACTAATTATTCTCTACCCATTCCTTCCTTATACTTTGCATCTTTGTAACTTCTTTATATTCCAGTCTTAATATTTAGAATGTGGCTTCTTCATAGAATCCTAGATATGCCATTTACCAGAGCTGGTTGAGTCCATATCTAGTTTAAGGCCGTCATCAGATAAATGGGAAGAGGGCCAGAGAAGAAAAGAGCTTGGGCCAAAACCATAGAAATTACTACAAATTACTGCTGGGACCTAGGACTCAGGCCAGTGACTTTTCACTACCTTCTCTTTCTAGCAGGAACAGCGATAGCCTTTGGCTTGAAACAAATCCAGACTTCAGTTTCACCTTAAAATTTTAGAGCTCATTTTTAAAAATTATTATTATTATTATTTCTGCCACTGAGTTACACCCGTAGCTCACCTGTTTCTTAAATGGGATGGGTAGAATCTACCTGAGGGCTTTGGCTGGCCACACTGATTGTGCATTCTCACCCTGGCTCAGGAAAGGCCAACTGGCAAGCTGTGATAACAGAAATGCAGCCCACCCCCTTGTAATTCCTTCTGAGATCCGAACCAGGATTTGGAAAACACCCGGATATGGTGAAAGAACCGTCCCAGGTTTTGTACCAAACCGGCCCCAGAACAGGACATTCCAGTAGTTTAGTTTCTGGAAAAAAGGGCTTCCAGCACTATCCCCTCCCCCATTCACTCACTCTAGTAACCCCTGCCAAACTGAAGCCCTGGATTTAATTTATGAGAAAGGCGCTGTAACCCAGGATACTAAGTAAACAGGGCTGGCAGACTCAGGCTGGGGTCTGCAGTTCAGCATCAATGGGCTGCTGACATGAATATGGAAAGAAAGGTTTTCTCTAGCAAAGGTAAGTTTTCTTTCCTCTCTTTACAAGCAAACTCACCTGCCCTCTTATGCAAAACCATTATTCACCTAAGTTTAGAAGAGCTTTGGGCTGCTGGGAGAGAAAGTCAGTAGCAGAGAAGTTGGAGGAAGTTTGGCTGGGTGCACAGGGAAGTTAAAAGAGACAATAGGCTCCTTTTGTTCCTCTCGCCAAAATGGCTAGGATCACGCTGGCTCGGCTGTTTCCAGACAATCCTGGAGTCCTAGAGAATAGTTCATTTTCTTGCCTCAGCAGCTTGCTTATCTTCTGTCTCCCAGGTTGGGGACATTTATTGAAGTGGTGGACCTGAAGATTACATAAATGGGAGATTCAAACCCTTACAAACAACCATGCTTGGTTTCATCATTTGAGGCAAGATTGTCACAGAGTAAGCCAAATAAATGATAGCTGAGCTATGCTAAAAATCTAAATTATTTTTTTCATTCTTAGTTTCTAAAGGGCAACTCTTATTAAACATGTGTTCAAATTCTGGCTTTGCTAGTAACTCGCTGCATGATTTTGAGCAAACTCCTTCACCATTCTGGTCTTAGTTTTCTGTATACCACAAAAACATGGTTTTTAAAGATTTTATAGGTGTGTAAGTCTGTAAAGCATTCAATTTCTCATTACTGAACATCTGTTATATGCCAAAGAAGTCCTTTGTTAGGGGCTCAGATGTCTGTTATCTTGTTTGAGTTTCAAAACAATTCTGTGAAATAAATAACATCCCCATTTTGGGGAAGAGAAAATTTAGGCTCAGATAGATGAAAACAGTTGATTGAAGGGTCACCATTGCTATTAGAGGCAAGAGATGGGATTTGAATCAAAGTATTCAACTTCAGTGTGTTTTCTGTCACCAGGTGAATAAAGAGCAGCAAAGGGTTAAGAAAGCAAAGGACCAAAAGGTGAATTTTGAGTTTCTATTAGGAAAGCTGCTGAGAGGTTGGAGGCAGGGCTCCAGGACATGTCAACATTCCCATTGATATCTTTTGTCTCAGACATGCCTTTGCAACCTAGTCTAGCCAACTTGAAAAGGAAGATAGAGGGAGAGAAAAGAGCATTACCACTTTAAAAGAACATGCAAATTCTAGGGAAAACGGATGCATATTGTCGTGGATAATAAGGACCAGGCCCTGGGTACATTTGGATGACTGGAAGGCAAGGTAAAAGTTTGACTTGCTGGCCCCAGGCCATCTCTCCAGGTTGAAACAAGGTTTCAGTGTACATTAACTAAATTCTGCCTAATTCCTAGTAGCACAGAGAGTTTCTTTATTTTCCTTCCTTTGAATGACTTTTCCTTCTGCTTTCATTTTTATTAAAGAAAAAGTGTCCTTTTTACTTCTTTCCTGGGACTCTTGCTCACCTTACCTATTTTTTTTCTCTTTTCCCCTTGTCCTTTTCTCTCATCAGTCTGGCTCTTCTCTGTGGGCCCAGCCCAGAGAAAACTATCCTCACTCAGTGAAAAACTTACACAGGGACTTCATATCTTTTATATCATTTGATCTTCATAACAAAGTAATAAGGGGCCCAAGGCAGAGATTATCCCCATTTAAGATATGAGAAAACTTAGGTTCAGGAAGTTAGTTGACTTGTTCAAGGTCATATAATGAATAAGGGGTGAATCCTGAACTGAAACCTATTTTTTTTTCTGGTACCTAAAACTTTTCCACTTAACCATGAAACAGTCAAAAGATTCTAAAACAACTTTATGGGTTCTCCCTTTCTTCTGCTCTTAAAGTGTATGATAAAACCAAGTTAAACAACAATAACGATTCAGCCTTCAGGAGGAAAGAAAGGAAGTCAGTAATTAGAAGGAAAGAAAACTAGTATTTATTAGGTGCCTGCTAAGTCCCAGATACCATATAAGGTTAACTAAACATAACTAAAAGCAGTACTCAAACCTGACTCCAAGTTCTTTCTTTCTCTCTCTCTCTCTCCCTCTCTCTCCCTCTCTCTGTCTGCCTCTCTCTCTGTCTCCTCCCCTTCCTTCCTTTCTTCCTTCCTTCTTTTTAAAAAATTTGATATAGTGTTTCCTATGAAGCCCAGGGTGGCCTCAAACTCGTCATCCCCCTGTCTCAGTTTCTTGAATGCTGAGATTACAGATGGGCACCACTACACTCAGACTGCGTCATAGTTCTTTAAATTATACCATGTTGCTTCCTATGGTACAATAATGTCAGCCTAGAAGTTGTGTGTTTTAATAACCATGTACAAGTGCCTGTATACTTAGAATATGTCACTATATTTAAGAACATTAGAGTGTGTACATGTTAACTACCCATAAATGGTAACATTTTGGACAGGGAGTGTAGCTCAGTGGTAGAGTTGCTTGGCTAGCATGTATGAGGACTTGAGCTTATAACTCCTCAGCACCACACACACAAAAAAGATAAACCTTTGTGATAATGGCAGGATTCATTTCTAAATCTTTCTCCTCTTTTGTAACAACAATATCCACTAGTATGTTTTAATGACTTATTAGTGCTTTTTACATTTAAAGATTATGATCCATTTAATTCTCACAACAACTCTCTGAAGCAGCTAATAGTATTAAAGATGAAGACTCTGTGCTAGGGAAATGAATCAGTTTCACAAGTCACACAGCTAGGAATAGTGGACCCAGAATTCATTTAAGAGAGATGACTCCAGAGCCTCTGCCCTGGATGCAAAATGTGGAAAACAAATCTTGTCTCACAGTATTTTGAGAATTAAATGAGATAGGAAATATTAAAAAAACACATTACATCTGGGTATAGTGGTACACATCTGTAATTCTAGTACTCAGGAGGCTGAAGCTGGAGGATCATGAGTAGAAGGGCAGGCTGGTCTACACAGTGTGATCCTATCTCAAACAAACAAAAAAATTGTAAAGTGAAAACTCCTCCGTGAATGTTGTTGTTGTTGTTGTTGGGTGCCCTGGTGTTGGGTCCTACTCATAGTGACCCTCATAGGGTTTTCAATGACTGATTGTTTCAGGATTGCCACGTCCTTCTCCTGTTTTTGTGGTGCTGGGGATGGAACCTTGGTCCTCTGAGAGTATGGAGCCGCACTCTACCAATTGAGATAAACCCCAGCCCATAATGTTCTTGTTGTTAGTGTCATCGAGTCAGGTTCAACTCATAGCAACTCTATGTAGTACAGAACAAAATACCCCCTGACACTGTGCCATGCCTAGCACTATGTTAGTGCTTCTCTGCTATTCATAGGGTTTTCAATGGCTGATTATTTTGGGAGTGGGCTGCCATGTCCTTCTCCCATTTTTGTGGTGCTGGGAATTGAACCCAGGGCTTAAGAGTGTGCAGAGCAGCACTCTGTCAATTGAGTTAAACCCCAGGCCAGGTGAATATTAGGTAGCACTATTTCCCTAGGTTCTATTGTCTAAGCCCTTTGGAAGATTAGTCACCACTTTGCTTGTTCATTGTATGCTTCTAAAGATCTGAACTAGTCTCTTCTGGGAATATTTCCAAGCTTACCATGTGATTCTCCAATTGTTGGAACTTTTACCTGGAACAGTTTTTTCTCTAGGTAAATAAGTTCAAGGCACAACTCCTTGCTGATTCTTCTCTTAGAAACTTGGAGGAGGTCCAGGTTGCATTCAGACTTGCAGTGAACACTTTTGAGGATACAAACAATGGATATTTGTGTTTCCTGTGTGTAAGAGTATGTGAGCGCACCTGTGTTTCCTAAGTGAACATGAGTATTGGTTTTGTGTGAGAGCTGGAATGAGTCTTTGAGAGCTCTTTATATATTACATTTTTGTAGTTCTTTTGTGTATTTCATTACATTCTGAAATTTCTATGGCTTTTCAAAAGGTAAGAACTATATAGTCCACCTCTATATGACCCATTATTTTACAGATGGGGCACTGAGGCTTATTAAGGTGAAGAAACTTGTCTAATGGCACTCTTTGAACAAGTGGCAGAACTTAAACTAGAGCCAACTGGTGGGAAAATGCATGTTTATGTCTCTATGTCACTTCAACAGTAGCTATTATGGCCCATCTACTGGGCCTTCAGTGTCATGTTTGGTAATAGATACACAGAGACCTCTATGACATGACATCAACTTTCATGGAGTTTATAGTACAATCTGGGAAATAAAGACAGTTTACCAGGAAGCTCAGAAAGGTGATAATACAAAACTGACTTAATCCAGGGAGTGTTATAAAAAGTAAGTGGCCCTCAGGATAGCAATATGGAAAAGCTAGAAGTGACCTTCCAGAGCAGTTGGGATTCAGGTTAGCTTTGGGAGTAGAAATACAGAAAAGTATGGTTGTGGGAGAAGTAAGGATAAATTAACAAACTCTAGTCAGGAAAGAGAAGGAAGAGGAAAGAGAGCAGTTGTAACTGCTATGTTCCAAAGACTGATATTACTGTGATCCTTTCATGTAAGTTTTCTGATTTATTTCTATAAGGATGATAATATTATACTAACTTTGCAGATTAAAAAAAATAGGTTCAGAGTTGTTAAGTGATATCCAAGGCTGCACAACCACCAGTGGGAGAGGCAGGCTTTGGAAATTAGACCCCCTAAACAAGTTCATCTTTGTCTACAGGACTTTCTGCCAAATCTAATATGGAGGCTGGGGATTAATATTTGGAATATTGCTGTGTATGGAGAAGACTGAGAGTTTGTAAGGACGTATATAGATTTTATTTTCAATACTAGAGAGTTGAGTCCTTGTTCGTGATAGGTAAAGGCTCTACTCCTGAACTGCATCTCCAGCCCCTTTTTTATTTTACTTTATTTTTCATTTTAAGACAGAATCTCACTAAATTGTGCAGGCTGCCTCTTGCTTCAAACTTGTGATCCTCCTGCCTCAACCTCCTGAGTGCTGGAATTACAGTTGGGCACCATCATACCCAGTACGGATTGAATTTCAAGTTTTGATCAATAGTTCCTATTTCATGTGCTTCAGCTGAAGATTTAGTGAAACAATTTATATAAAACACTGAACATGGTGTTTTGTATGTAGTAATCTCTCAATGAATGGTAACTATTATTTTTGTTATTATTACATCTGCTTCTATATCTGTTTGTTTCTAAAGTGATCATAATCAGATGTAATTGTATATTTTAGAGTATGTGGTTTTTCCTAGATCTAGCTGTAGCTATGGGCATATGCATATTTTCTGTGTGTATATATGTGAGTGTGCAAGTATATTGTTGCAGAAGGTAGTATAGCATAGTGACAAAGATTATAGGTGCTGGAGTGCTAATGTCTGGGATCAAAGCCCATCTCTACCAATTGTTAACTAGGTGGCCTTGGCACCTAGGGCAAATTACTTTACACTTCTGTCCTAAAGTTCCTCCACTGTAACATGGGGATAATAATGGCTTCTGCTTCATATGGTGGTTATGAAGATTAAACAATTTAAACTGGGCAAGAAACTTAGAAGAGGTGTACAATGGACACACCATAATATGAATTTTTGGTTCCTTTTTTCAGTCCTGAGGGTTATGCTCAGGGCCTCACACATGCTAGCCAAGTGCTCTACCACTGAGCTGCATGCTAAGCACCATTTTTATTTTTGTTTTGTAACAGGGTCTTGCTAAGTTGCACAGGCTGCCTCTGGCCTTGAATTCATGATCTTCCTCCCTCAGCCTCCCAAATAGCTTGGAAAACAGCCCTGCCAAAGAATGCCCAGCTCGATTTTTAGTTATTGTTATTTTGAAAGTGAATAAGACCTTCTGTGACCATGAGGTTCTATGTGGATGCAAATGTGTGCTTCTATGCTTTTAAGTAATACTGCTTGTGCCTGTGCATGCAGATGTGTGTGTGTGTGTGTGTGTGTGTGTGTGTTTATGTGACATTCTCTGTGTTTCTGGGTTCCACTAGTTGTGTATGGCATGATTGAGCACCAACAAAAATCAACCCCAAGAAGTCAAACTTCCTGGATTATGAGACTGAAATGAGAGCCTAGAAGCTTGGGTCTGATGTTGTCTCAGGATTGGACCTGTGAAATGAGTTTGTACACAGTCTTGGGAACCAGCAGAGAACATTTCTTCTGAGAAGTTCAAACTATTTCCCTGACATATTCTCATTTTTTTCTTTCATTTTAAATTTTTTTGAAGTATAACATACATGCAAAAAGTGCACACAGCTAAGTTCCTAGCTCAACATATTTTCACAAACTGAACATAACTATATAACTAGTGTATAGATCAAGGAACAGAACATTACCTCTTCCTTTCCAAGTCACTGTTCCCTACCACAAGGATAAGCACTGTCTTTACTTTTTTGTGGTGCTGGAATGAAACTTGGGCTCATCAATGCTGCACAATTGCTCTACCACTGAGCTACCCTTCCGCCTCATCCTTATTTCTAATAGCACAGATTACTTTTCTCTGATTTTCTACTCTACATAAATGAAATCATACAGTCTGTATGTTTTTGTGTCCGGTTTCTTTCTGTAACATTACATTTGAGAGTTATTCATATTGTGCATAGTTGCAGATTGCTCATTATTATTTCCATATAGAATTCCATTGTATGAATAAAATGCAATTTATTCCTCCATTTTAGTACACATGGATATTTTGACTGTTTCCATTTTGGTGATTTCTCATTTGTTTCTAAACACAGTTTATAGATGATGGGAAGTTGCAGCAACTAGTCTTCCCTTTTTGCCTATGGGAAAACAGGCAAAGGAAAAATAAGTGACTTGCTTGAGGCACCAAGTCCATCACAGCAGCCTAATTAGGCTTCTGGTGACAGTTTCCTGATTCTTGAGCCAGAACACAATTGTCTACACTGCTGAAGGAACAGGATCCAGGTTTCTCTTCTGAAGGAAGTGATACTTGATTATCAGTGCAGGTGAGTTTTTAACTTTGTCTTCCAACATCTGATGTGTAGAGATCATTAAATACTTGTTGAACTGAAAGGAATCAGTAAGGTTGAGAAACTGGGCTAATTGAATTTTGCTTTTTCAGCCACTCAGTCTGGCCCTTGCCTCTCCAGTTTTCTAGACACATGCAAAGCCCCATTATTTTCTTTCTTTCATACCAGAAGCTTCCATTGGCCTGTTTCTCAGAGTAATGTGGGCCATGGAACCAAGTTATCTCCTCTGGGTTCTGCTGTTCATGCAATCCATGTGGCCTCTACTGACTCATGGGGCCACTCGAGTCTACTACCTGGGCATCCGGGATGTGCAGTGGAACTATGCTCCAAAGGGAAGGAATGTCATCACAGACCAGCCTCTGGACAGTGACGTGTAAGTTTAATCTTGTATGGTATTATAGCTGGAGTTGGAGGGAGGTACCCCTGTGGTCAGAAAATAGCCTTTTGATGGCCCTTTCCCGGTGTGTGGTGGCAGCCAGTGCAGAGTCTCTCCAGACCATAGAGGAAGCAGCAGATTTTCTGGGAAGAGGGCTGTTTGACTCAGGTGCCAATGTCTTGAGTCTACTTTTCCACACTGAGGTACTGTAACCAGAAAATCAGGTTCGTAGCCTGCTGCTTTACATCCCCTGCATTTAATATTTTTATTTTATTTTATTTTATTGTGGTGCTTGAGAATGAACCCAGGGCCTTGCATATACTCGGCAAGTGTTCTACCACTGACCTGTATCCCAGCCCCTTTTTTACTCCTTATTTTGAGACAAGGTCTCGCTAAATTGCACAGGCTTCCTCCGGCCTCAAACTTGTGATCCTCCTGCCTCTGCCTCCTGAGCTGCTTCAATTGCAGGTGGGCATTGTGGTGCCTAGCTTCTCTTGCATTTTAAATGAAATTCAGGAAACAAAAATTGATGAAGAAAAATGGACTTATTTACAGTTTGGTCAGACTGGGAAGAGAAAACAGTTCTAAAAGTTCTCTTCAGCTATCTTATGACAGTGATTCATATTTTATAGAAATGCAGAAAGGAAAGCCAGAAAATATGTAGATTTAGCTGCTAGCCAGAGTATCTTGAACTGTGAAAGTCTTCTGAAAGGGAGAACACCCTCCCCAGTGCCAACACTTCAGACTCTCAGCATGGGATCTTCTGTGGAACTTCCATTTCCTCAAGGTCTGTCCTTCTAGCAAGGCAGCTTTATATCATTCCAGTCCTTCTGTCAATCATACAGAAAATTTCTGTTCCTTCCATGCTCTAAACATAGCTAAGGGAGACGAGAGAGAACAGGGTTCAAGGCCCTTGTCATGTTGTATAGTGCCAGGGAGCATGGTTACATTTACACAATTACAGTTGCTTGGTGTTTTTACAGTACTAAAAAGTCCGTATCTCCTTGATTGTAAGATGATATACGGTGCCTGCAGCTATAGCCCTGTGGCATCCGATCCAGTCAGATCTCGGAAGCTAAGCAGGGTCGGGCCTGGTTAGTACCTGGATGGGAGACCGCCTGGGAACACCAGAAGCTGTGGGCTGGGAGAAGGACCTGGCAACCCCCTCCCAAAAACCAATCTGCCATTGAAAACCCTATGAACAGCAGAGAAGCACTGACAATAGAGTTTCCCCTGTTGTACAGAGGGTCGCTATGAGTCGGATACCGACTCGACAGCACCTAACAACAACAACAACAAGATGATATACACCATACTTATTAATAGCATCTTTTTGGCTTATTAAAAATGTTAAGTATATACAACATTTGCAAGATGTGTGTGGTGGAACTATGCTCCCATTATCTGGTAGAACTGTCCTGGTTTTATTTTGTTGTTAGGTATCATTGAGTCAGGACCAACTCATAGCGACCCTCATAGGGTTTTCAATGGCTAATTGTTTTCAGGATTGTTTTGGGAGTGGATTGCCATGTACTTCTGTTTTTGTGGTGCTAGGGATGGAACTCAGGGCCTCAGAGAATGTGGAGCAGTACTTTACCAACTGAGCTAAACCCCAGATCCATCCTGATTTTAGATATGTGAAAAAGTAAGGTAAGCCTTAGAAGCAAAGAAATGACAGCAATAGCTATCACTTCTGTAACACCCTGTGACAGATATTATACCAGGCATTTACAAATTTGTCTCAATTCTTAGAAAACCTGTAGAAACTAAGTGTGAATATTGTCATTTTTCTGGTATTGAGGATTGAATTCAGGGCCCTGACATGCTAAGCATCTATATTTCCAACCCCAGCATCCTAATTTTATAGATGAGAAAATTGAGGCTCATTGTGGTCAAATGACTTGTCTATGTTCCACAGCTAGTAAGTGGAAGATCTAGGATATGAACCTTGGCAATCTGGATGCAAAGCTGGTACCCTTCTCACTGTTGTGCCCCTCCTAGGATTAAACTTTCTTCATTTTAGAAACTTTACTGGTGATCCACAAATATATCTTGGAAAAAATGAATGAATGTGTTAAATCTTTTGTGATGGTGATTTACTTTATCTCTCCAAAGGCTCAGAGTTTTCCAAAGTTGACTGTAACATCTTTGAGAGTCCTTTAGGAAAAATTATAATAGGAATAACAGCTCTATCTTCTTCCTTTTTCTTTTTCTTTTTTTCAGTGCTGGGGATCAAACCCAAAGCCTTGTATTTGCTAAAAGCAAGAATTCTACCATTGAGCTACGTGTCCAGCCCAGGCTCTCTCTTTTATTGACACAAACTAACCATCTAGTTTTGGAGTCATAGTGTCCTTGTATTAAAATTGTCCTTGAGGGAATAACTTAATTATCTCTCAGCCTTAATAGTTTGAAGCAATAGTCAGCATTTATTGAGCTTTTGTAACTTTCCAGATACTGTCATAAATTCTTCTTATATTGTAATTCTTACTTTACTTTTTAGTTTCTTGTGTTTCTGGGAAACAAACCTAGGGCCTTGTGCATGCAAAACATGCACTCTACCACTGAGCTGTATCCACCGCTCTGCATTTTAATTCTTTTTGTCATCAGTAACAACTTTCTGAGTCATATACTGTGATTATCTTCATTTTACAGATGAGGAAATTACACAAAGAAGTTAAGTAACTTGTCCAATATTCCAAAATTTGGAAGTGGTGGAGGTGATATTTAATCCAAGTGGCTTGGCGCCAGAGCCTGTGATCATAAGTGCTATGCTCCAAGGCCCTTCATATATGGCAAGATGATGTTAGGACCACATCAATGGGGAGTTGATCACTTTAAAAGGGTCTGAACATAGTTACTTCACATGGGTTGAACCATGTGAAATTGCTTTTTTGGTGGTTAAAATATGGGCAGATATCAGGAATTTCATGTTTCAACTTGGTACTTCCCATTTTCTTACCATTCTGCCTAAAGCCTTCAGGGTTTCATAAGCATAATCCTCTTTCATCTTGTTTTATCATAAACAATGAGGGATATATTTTTGTCAGCCTTTTTTGGAAAATAAACTTCTGGTGGCTTGGGCACAGTAGTATTTTGAGGCCAAGACCAGAGGATCACAGGTTTGAGATCAGAGGCAGGCCTGAACAATTTAGCAAGACCCTGTCTCAAGATAAAATAAAAAAGGGGCTGGGGATGCAGCTCAGTGGCAGAGTGCTTGCAAAGTATGTGTGAGGCCCTGGGATCAGCCTCCCAGCACTGCAAGAAAAAAAATGAAAAAAGAAACTTCCAGTGGTTTGAAGATGTTGGAAAAAATGGTAATCCTCTCTTTTGCTCTTTCTCAGAGTGGCTTCCAGCTTCCTAAAGTCTGATAAGAACCGGATAGGGAGCAGCTACAAGAAGACCATCTATAAGCAATACAGGGACGACTCATATACTGATGAAGTGCCCCAGCCTGCATGGTTGGGCTTCCTGGGGCCAGTGTTACAGGCTGAGGTGGGGGATGTCATCCTTATCCACCTGAAGAATTTTGCCACTCGCCCCTATACCATTCACCCTCATGGTGTTTTCTATGAGAAGGACTCAGAAGGTAAATAAGCCTACCCTTTCTTTTTTCCACTCCCAACAAATCACTTTTCCTTTAATACCATCTGAGAAAGAAGAGCTGGGAGTAAGAATAACAGTCCTCCTCCCTGCCTTTTTTCCCTTTGGTCTTTTGAGACAAGGTTTTGCTATATAGTCCAGGCTGTCCTGGAACTCTCAATCCTGCCTCAGCCTCTCAATTGATGGATTACAAGCTAGGATATCACTGGGCCAAGAATAACTTTTCTATTTGCTGTCTGAGGTAGCAAAGACTTTCCTCAGAATAAACATGGCTGGGTACTGGTATTAGTTTTGATATTCATACATTGTGTGACTTGGACAAGTTACTGCTCCTCTCTGGGAGTCAGATTACTTTTCAGGAATGTGAAGATAACAATGCTTTTTTTTATCAAGAGGAACTACTTGAATGGCATTTCCATTGAAAATTTAGATATGCTTTGAAAAATGTTTTACAATTATAAGGGAGTATTAATACTATTATTCTAATGTCCCAATCTGCCAAAAGTTCCTTGTTTTCTTAAGAGGGCATTCCTCTTATTCTTCTATATCTCTATTTCAGAAACAGTGGCTTTATAATGCTTATAATAGTGAATGAGGAAACTAAAAGAGGGAGTCAGAAGACCCTAGCTTGTGGTGAGAATGCAGAGAAAGGGGAGTTCCTTTTTTTTTTCTTTTTAGATTTTTGAGATAGAGTCTTGCTATATATCCCAGGCTGACTTGGAACCATGTATCCTTGACCAGCCTAGAACTTGAGATCGTCCTGCTTCAGCCTCCCAAGTGCTGGGAAGAGATATCTGCACATCCATATTTATTGTGGCTCTGTTCACAATAGCCAGGATATGGAATCATCCTAAATGTGTATCTGTAGATGAATGGACAAACAAATCTAGTATAGGGCTAGGGATGTGGGGATAGAGTGCTTGCCTAGCATGTGCAAGGCCCTGGTTCCATCCTCAGCACTGCAAAAAAAGTTGTGTTGTATATACATAGTGCAATGGAAATCTTGTCTTAAAACAATGAAATCCTGTCTTTAGTGACATCACAGATGGACCTGGGGGCATTGTGTTAAGTGAAATAAACCAGACACAGAAAGACAAATGCCGCATGATTTCACTTATAGGTAGAGCCGAAAAAGTTGATCTCATAGAATTGGAGAATAGAATAGTTATCAGAGACTGGGCAGGGTAAGGCATAAATTTGGGGAGAGATTGTTCAAAGGGTACAATGTCACAGATAAGAGGAAAAAGTTCTGGTGTTCTATAGCACACCTAACAACAACAATGTAGCACAGAGGTGTGAATATACTTAACAATATTTCAGGTCAGGTGTGGTGGTGCACATCTGTAATCCCGGCATTCAGGAAGCAGAGGAAAGAAGATCAGGAGTTCTGGGCCAACCTGGGTTATTTAGTGAGATCTTGTCTCAAAAAACAAACACATAAGTGAAAAACAAAAGAATCAAAGTAGAAGAGAATTTTGAATGTACCTACTATACAGAAATGATAAGAGTTTAAGGAGATGGGTATAGAACAAAGAAAGAAGATCGTAGATATGCCATTAACTCTCTCCATAACCTTGGGCGATATACTTCTTAATTTTGTTTTCCCTACAATGCAGAAATGAACCAACTGATCATTGAATTGCCTTTAAAGAGTTAGCGTTTTGTTTTCTAATGTGAGTGTTTGAACCCAGGGCCTCACACATATTTTGCAAATGCTCTATCACTGGGCTGCCTACAAGCCCATGTTTTATTTTTTATCTTGAGACAAAGTCTCCCTAAATTACACAGGATGCCTCTGGCCTTGAATTTGTGATCCCCTTGCCTCCGCCTCCTGAGTTACTGGGATTACCAGCATGAGTGACTGCACTTGGCCTTTTTTCTTCCTTCCTTCCTTCCTTCCTTCCCTCCTTCCTTTCTTCCTTCTTTTCTTTTTCTTTCTTTCTTTCTTTCTTTCTTTCTTTCTCTCTCTCTTTCCTTTCTTTCTTTCTTTCTTTCTTTCTTTCTTTCTTTCTTTCTTTCTTTCTTTTCTCTCCTCTTTCTTTCCTTCATTTTTTCTTTCTTTCCTCCCACCTTCCCTCCATACCTCTCTCTTTTTCCTTCCCTTCTTTCTTCTTCTTCTTCTTCTTCTTCTTCTTCTTCTTCTTCTTCTTCTTCTTCTTCTTCTTCTTCTCCTTCTTCTTATCCTCCTTCTCCTCCTTCCTTCCTTTCTTCCTTCCTTTCTCTTTCTTTCTTTTCTTTCCTTTGACAGTGTTTCCTATGTAACCCAGACTGGCCTCCTGATCCTCCTGTCTCTGCCTCCTGAGTGCTGTGATAACAGGCTTCCACCATCATGCCTGGCTGTGCTGGAAGGTGGGAATTCTATCTTCTCCTTTGCTTCCATGCCACTAGCTTTGCACTAGGGCACTACTGGCTTAGGCCAAGCAGCGCTTTGCCTGGCCATAGCTCCTTCCCAAGTGTCTTCTATTTCTCCACCCATTGTTGATAAAAGGACTAGGTCTAGGAACACTGTGCTGAACCTTAGAATCCTACCTTCCTCAAGACTGGATCTAGTTATTCTACATGACTTCTCTCTCTTGGCTTGTATATCTGCCATGTCTCCCTCTCACTCACTCTAATATTAGACATGCACAATTTCATTTTCTAGGCTCCTTATACCCAGATGGCTCTTCTGGACATCTGAAAGCTGATGATTCTGTTCCCCCGGGGAGCAGCCATATCTACAACTGGACCATTCCAGAGAGTCATGCACCCACTGGTGCTGACCCAGCATGCCTCACCTGGATCTACCATTCTCATGTAGATGCTCCACGAGACATTGCAACTGGCCTTATTGGACCCCTCATCACTTGTAAAAGAGGTACAGGTCCTAGGGATGAGCTCTGTGATGCAGTTTGAGACATCTAGGGGAAGCAGTGAGATGGTTGAACCTCATTCATGTTGGGCAGTTTTAACTCAGTACCTGTTTATTAGCAGGAACAACTCTGCTAAACTCCCTTTACTTTATTGTTTTTTCTGTTTCATTACCTTTTCTCTAACAAAATACCAACACAAATACTGTTCTATTTTCTTGTTTCTTATTTCATTTTTTAAATCTCAAATTAATCTGGATGGGAGTCAAGTCACATTGAAGGAAGATATATGGTAAGAGTTTAGTTATGGATAAGACCGAAAGTGTGGTTATAGGGTTGAGGGAGGATTGAAAACATGATTGGGAATAGGATATGATCAAGGAATAGTCAGGCCTGAAGACCAGGGTATTTCAGGAATGTGGTCAGGTTCAGGCCCTGGGTTGAAGACACAGGCAAGGATGGTGAGAGGCAATTATTGTAGGTCCTACATGTCCCGCCTTAAGTCCTAGGTTCAGCAGAATTGGTGGTTTCATCTGGGGAGTTCGGAAATGAAAAGTAGCATCAGAAGGCTCTACCTGTTTTTCTGTTACAGAAAGACTCTTAAGGCTTCTTCTCTTCCTATTCCTTTCTTATGAGTACCCTTGCAGCTTACTGTTCCTAATGGAAGGAGGTTTTAAAAGTGCATATTTTCTACTTGCCCTAGGAACGCTGGATGGGAACTCCCCTCCTCTGCGACAGGACATGGACCATAGTTTCTTCCTGCTCTTCAGTGTGGTAGATGAAAACTTTAGCTGGCATCTTGATGAGAACATTGCCACTTACTGCTCAGACCCTGCCTCAGTGGACAAAGAAGATGAATCCTTTCAGAAAAGCAACAGGATGCATGGTGAGCTGGAAGGAAGTAGCCCCCTTGTGACAGCGGACACTGAATGGAGCATTTCTACTGGGCCTAGTATTTGGTGGGAACTTTCACATACCTGGTCCTTTTTGTTTTCACAAGGACCAGGAGTAGGTGGCTTTTCTGTTTTTTCTGTGAGGACACTGAAGCTCCCAAGATTATGGATCAGATAAACGGCACAGCTAAAACTCTAACCCTGATCAATGTGTAAGCTGTGCTCTTGCCATTAGGCTACCCTGCCTCATAACATAGAATAGCCAAAGCTATTGTTTAAAACTCATAACCTATATACTTAGTCACTTTATTGAGGCTTACCCACTGACATAATTAATATTGCTTTGTTTTAAAAGGATGCAAGCTGTAACAAGTGTTCACTTTGTGAGGGAAAATGGGTACTTTCAAGCTACCTTGCTTATATCTACCCATCCTACTCTGAGAGTGTCTGTAAGGGAATTGACTATATTAATTCAATTCAAAACAAAGTAAAGGCACAAGAGCCCTGCAATAATGAATGGAGAATTGATTTTAGGAATAGAAACAAATTGAGTTTGTTTTGTTAATTAAGGAAGTTATTTGCTTACTTTTGGTGACATGGGGTGGGCTCAAAGCCAGACAGCCTCAAGAGAAGCTGAAAACTCAGAGGGAAGATGTAAAAGATGGCTTAGATAGCTTAACTGTATCTTAGGTTTAATAACAATTGATTGTAATAGCCATGATTATTGGTCAGCTAATGTGATACTTGTCCTGTGGAAACTTCAGAAGGAAACAAGCCAGAAAGGAAAGGGTAGCCTGCAAAATAACTGGTTCACCGAGAGCTTCCTTAGATTTCTTGTTGGAATATTTGCTTTGCCACTTATTGACTCCATGATCTTCAAAGCGAAGTAACTTCACCTCTCTGAGCCTTGGTTTTCTCACTTTTTTGAATGAGAATAATGACATTTACCTATTTTCAGAGCTATCTGCAACATGTAAGTGAAATAATACATATGGTCAGCACAGTGTGCTCTTTAAAACCTCATTTGAATGTTATCTATTACTGTTCTCAGATGGTAAGGCTTCTCCTATTAGTCTGCCCTTTCATAACATTATTTTCTTTGGGCTTTCCTTCACAGCAATCAATGGCTTTGTCTTTGGGAACTTACCAGAGTTGAGCATGTGCACACAGAAGCGTGTGTCCTGGCACTTGTTTGGCATGGGCAATGAAGTCGATGTCCACACAGCTTTCTTCCATGGGCAGATGCTGACCACCCGTGGACACCGCACAGATGTGGCTCACATTTTTCCAGCCACCTTTGTGACTGCAGAGATGGTGCCTCAGGAGCTTGGAACTTGGTTAATTAGCTGCCAAGTGAACAGTCACTTGCAAAGTGAGATCCAACATTTCTGACCCTTGAGGTATAGGAGGGCGGTGTCAATAATGGTCATTAGAAGGCTGGCTTTCTGGCTTGGAGCCATAAAATAGTCTTCTGGATGAGATGTTTTGATATAAATGTTAAAACGGTAGACAGAAATCAGGGTACCTAGGTCCTTTCTTGGCTCTGCCATTAACTTGCTTTGTAATCTTGGACACACTTTTTTGGTTTTAATCATCCCTATCTCTAACATAAGTTTGCCTAGAGTCAGTAGAGGCCTGTCCCTTGTGCTCCATCAACTAGGGTGTGTCCTTGGCCCCAAAGATGCCTGGATAAGAAGACAAATATGGATTGAGGTTAGAGATGGAGCACAATAGTGGAACAAGTATGGAGCAGGCAAGCCTGGATTCAAATCCTCATTGTTCCATTTGCCTACCCACCTTTGGTAAGTCTTGAGGATGACAGTAATGATGCCTGCTTCATAACGTTTCAGAGACATGTGGCAAGTTTAAATCTTAGAGACTAGGGGGATGATGTGACTGAAGTATTTAAAAGATGGGAGTTTAAATGTCAACTCTATCACTGACTAGCTGTACAATCTTGGGCACGTTATGTAACCTTTCTGATTTTTAATTTTCTTCATCTTTGGATAGGGACATTAAAAGTCTTTTACAGGGTGGTTAGGATGACTGACGGAGATAACATGGAGAGCAGCTGACACAGAACTCAGTGTATATACTCCATAAAACTAATATTTATTCCTTCTCCTTCTTCATACCTCAGACTTCTAGTATGTTGTTGTTGTTGTTGTTGTTGTTAGGTGCCGTCGAGTCGGTATCCGACTCATAGCGACCCTCTGTATAACAGGGGAAACACTATTGTCAGTGCTTCTCTGCTGTTCATAGGGTTTTCAATGGCAGATTGATTTTTGGGAGGGGGTTGCCAGGTCCTTCTCCCAAGCCTACAGCTTCCGGTGTTCCCAAGCGGTCTCCCATCCAGGTACTAACCAGGCCCGACCCTGCTTAGCTTCCGAGATCTGACGGGATCGGATGCCACAGGGCTACAGCTGCAGGCCAAGACTTCTAGTATAAAAATTTTTAATTTCTTTTGGATGTGAGATGCAAAGGAGATAATGCAGCCAAATGTCCTGTATAAGTTCCTAAGGAAATAGTGCCATTTATTTCCATTATGCTTCAATGTGGTATATTTTACATTTGGACATACTGTTTATAATTTATATTTTTTTTCTGACAATCCCAAGTCTGAAGCTTCATCTCCATATGTGGAAGATATTGCATAATTTTGTAAGCTTCCCAGTTTATAAATAACTCCTCTTTTTAATTTGATGCTCCCACCAACCCTATAGGTAGATTTCCCTATTCTCCCTATGTATAAAAGAGGGAAGCTCAGATTGAGGAAGTGACTTGCCTAAATCTTAAAGGTAGTGGTAAGTGTTAGCTTGAACTGAGGCCTCCTGACTTAAGTCTCTGTGACCCTTCTTCAGAGACAAGAATGAGGATCTGGTAATGTGTCAGTGATAATGTGAGCAGGTGGAGGTACTTGATTCCTACCTGGGCGCTCTCTCTCTCTCTCTCTCTCTCTCTCTCTCTCTCTCTCTCTCTCACATAGCCAGGCTCTTAAAGAGTGAAAGTGGCCCATTTGGGGGCACAGATGAAGAGACTAGTGGAGGGTGGGAGGAGAAAACACTAGGGGAATAAGGAAGATAAGGCCTCTAGGTAGAAATTTTGGTAGAAATGTGGCCAGCCATTATGTTTTTCCTCCAGATGGCATGCAGGCATTCTACAAGGTCAAGTCTTGCTCCATGGGCCCCCCTGCAGACCAGCTCACAGGCAAAGTTCGGCAGTACTTCATTGAGGCCCATGAGATTCGATGGGACTATGGCCCAATGGGGCATGATGGCAGTACTGGGAAGAGTTTGAGAGAGCCAGGAAGGTAAGAGGCAGAGGGCTTCCTCTCTCTACTTCTGCCCAGATACCTATCATCTCCTTCCCAGAAATCTCTCATTTTACTTGGGGGTCATGATCATTCTCTGGCTGGGGTTACTGTCAGCTAAGTTCTTGGACACTTTTGGAGAGTTTCTTCTGCAGGTATCAATAGGTAGCAAAGCTTTTTGTAAGGTTTTGCCACATCCAAGCAGAATTTGAGGTTGATTGGTCCTGCTGTAATCACTGGCCATGTTCAGAAAGGAAAGCCCAGGTGGGAACAGTTCCTTCATCAATGGAAAGAGATTTTTCTCCAGCTTTTCTTTATTTTACCCATTATTTACCTCCTTGCACCTTCCTTTCTTTTCCATAATCTGAAGGAGGCATTAGAAATGGGGTATAAAAACCACTATGAGAAATGTAGGAAGAAAAGAAGCAAGCTGCCATGTGGCCATTCCATGCCCAGTCTTTTGGAGGAGTTTCTCCAAGTTCTCCTACCTCATCCATGACCCAGATGTGGACAAGAGAGAGCAGGAGGTTAGTTCCTTACTCAGTTGCTAGGCCTTAATTTATACCATTTCACTGGGCACCTGGTGATGCCAGTTCCTTCACAGAAGAGGCACTTGGTGGTTGACTAGGAGAGGGCAAGGGAGATCCTTGGGGACCCATCCTGTGTATCATTTCAGCAGGAAATAATGGAGTGAATATTGAAAATTTAAAGTTGGTACTTGAGTTTCAGGATGGCATATAGAATCACCATCTGGGTTTGTGTGCTTGGTAGTTTTTCATGTTAAAATTGAGGCTTTTTAATTGAGATTCTCACTATGTTACCCAGGCTAGCCTTGAACTTGTGGTCTCAAGAGACCCTGCTTTTCCTGCCTCCAGAATAGCCAGGACTACATCAATTTGAGGACTATAGGCATGTATGTACCCCTATGCTTGGCTAAGGGTATTCTTGGTTAAGGAGAGAAATGATGGGGAATATCTGAGGATGATTAAGAATAGATGTAAGCTATATAAGTGTGATTGGCAGAGCTGGTCCGAGTATGTGGAACTCATAAGCAAGAATATTCCTGCCAACTATAAACAGTAACTCCAAGTATTAAAATTATATAACAACAATAAGAAGGATTATCTCCCTTGAAAATAAATTCTCTCTTTGAGAAGGCTCAAACAGAAGCAGTGTATCACCTATTAGTAGTGACACTGGAGGAGGTATCTTCACTGCAGGGAGTTAACCAGGATGATCTCTAAGGTCCTTCATAATCATAAAGACCCAAACTTGATGAGATTAAGTATAAAATGGGGTACTGTTTGATACTCAATAAAATCATACGAAACTTACCTTCTTACATGCCAGTGGCTCAGATAAGTTCTTTCAGAAAAGCTCTAGCCGAATTGGAGGTACTTACTGGAAAGCTCGATATGAAGCCTTCCAAGATGAGACATTCCAGGAGAAGGTGCATCAGGAGGAAGATACTCATCTTGGAATCCTGGGTAAGGAATCTTTAACTCATTAATTCATTATCTAGAGCCATAGAAATGAGGAGGACTTAGAATCTTCAGCTTGAGGTGACTCAGAGACATACTATAGACCAGCATCTCCCAAAATGAGTCCCAAGAAATGAGTGTTTTGTGAATAAAGATTATGGATCTGAGCATATTTGAAAAACACTAGATTAAGCATAATGAAATGGTGTTATTGGCTGTAGGACTTTTGAGAATCTTGGATTTATTTTTATTCATCATTAATCTCCAGGATATAAATGAGTATGTAGCATTTCTCATACTTAAATACTGAAACATTTTGGTAACATCCAGTACCATTGTTGTACAGATCATACATTGTGAATTGCTTCTTTAGGGGCATTCTTGAAGAGCTGTGTATGGCAGCAAGACTGGCTAGGGTCGTGGGACCAGTAACAGACTGACATATAGATGATCTGATGCATATAGACATGTTTGCTATGATGAGGGATGCAGAAACCAGCTTAGTGTCTGACCTTGGAGAAGGTCCAGGGCACAATATTAAGAGTACAGCAATGTTAGATGTGGTTTAGCTACTTGAAGGAACCACAAAATAAAATAGATCAGGTGGGAGAAAATCTTGAAAATGAAAGTAATGTAATGAGTTGTACTATAGAGATGTGTATGACAGGTGAGTCTGGATCTGAAAATGGACAATACGCTCTATATCACCTGGACAGTGAGATGTAAGGAGGAGAGGTCCTCCTTTCAAAAGAGAGAAGGTGGTGAATATGAAGGAGTTTTCTTTGGCTAGGCTTCAGTATGAGTACCCAGTCTTTGAGCAGAAAGAAAGCATTAGGTATGGAAATTGAATAGAAAACCAAGGTAGAAAGTCTGATCTTGGATTAGAGCCAGCACAAGTGCCCAGGGTATTGCCTAGGTGCTTTCAATTGTTGAGGAGTAAAGCACAAAAAAGTCCAGAAGTTGTGACTAGGCTGCCCAGTTCAGGGCCTGAGAGAGGGTAGGACAATTCTCTTTGCTCAGAATTGGGTCAAGATTGAGGTGTGGCTGGTTGTAGTATTGTAGCTTGTTATCCCAGGGAGGATCAACATGATTTTGAAGCCAGTCTGAGCTACATGGTGAGTTTGAGGCCAGCCTGGGTTACATAGTAAGACAGTGTCTCAAAAACAAAACAAAGCAAAGCAAAACAAACAAACAAACAAAAAAAAAAAAAACTTAAGGTGATCTCAGGTCTCAGATGGGAACTACAAGGAGTTGTAGCTGTGGGAGCTCAGACAATAAAGTTAAGAGAAATGGGATTGGACCTGATTGTGGGGTGGGAGAAAGTCCAGGTGCAGGTTCTGACTCTGAAACTAATTGGCCATTTGGATTTGTGTAGGGTAATTCCACCTGTCTGAGCTGAAGTTTCCTTATCTGTATTCTTACAGCACTGGGGATGGTCTTGTGCATGCTAGGCAAGCACTCTACTGCTGAGCCACGTCCCCAGTCCTCATCTGTAAAATGGAGATAACAACCCCTGATGTGTGTGACTTAGAATGTTACTTGAGGATCAAAATGAGCTAATGGATTTTAGAATGCTTTTTCTAACTATAAATAGCAATATATGTGGAATGGATTATTATTGTTGTAAAGAGTTCTCCATCTTTTCTACTATCACTTACCTTTTCTTTTCCTACTTCTCCTTTTCCTTTCCTTTCTCCTCATCTTTGTTTTCACTTGCATTGTCTCTCCTTCCTATTTTTCAGGGCCAGTGATCCGGGCTGAGGTGGGTGACACCATCCAGGTGGTCTTCTACAATCGTGCTTCCCATCCATTCAGCATGCAGCCTCATGGGGTCTTTTATCAAAAAGACTATGAGGGCACTGTGTACAATGATGGTGAGCTGGCAGGATTTCCAATAAATGTGTGCTGCAAGTGGTAGCAGGTAGCCCTAGAGGACAAATAAATGGAGGGTGGGAAGGGAGAAAGAGGCAGAATTAGATGCTATGTATAGATATTGTTGAATGAACAAATGATGGAATAAGAAGCATAGCTAGGCTCAGTAATAATAGAAAATTAAAAATGTATGTATCTAGGGGCTGGCGATACAGCTCAATGGCAGAGTTTGTGCCTAGCATGTGCAAGGCCCTGGGTTCAATTCCTAGAATCAAAATAAAAAAAATTAAATATGTTCTTTTTATAATAATATGTATACTATGGAATTTTGAAAAACAGGAAATTATAAAATAATCATTCATAAATTGTTATGTATATTTTATATACCAGATTTTTAAAAATATTTTTCTGTGTTTATAGTATATAGATATGAGATCAATAGTTTGTACAGGTTTTCACTCTATGGCTCTAACTTACCTTTATACTGTGTCTATTTTCCCATGCCATTGTGATGTCATAAACATTTTAATGACTAAATAACACTATCACATGGATTTACCATAATTTACTAACCTTATTTTTCATTGTTTGCATATAGAGGTTTTTCAAAATTTTTGAATATTGTAAATCACATCATAGTGTATGAATATACACATCCTAGCTTGCATTTTTGATTACTATTATCTAGGAGAGAATTGTAGAAGTGGGGTTACTGGATAGTTTATTTCTTGTTTACTCTAAGAATATTAACACATGCTAATTCTAAGCCGAAACCATAAAAGTACATTAAAGCATAAAGGGCAAAGTTGTAGACGAGTCTAAAATAACATTCTACAAAGCGACTGGTGTAATCTCTTTAATAAGTCAGTACTATGGATGTGGGGGCAGAATTAGACACATGACAATCAAATGCAACCTGCTAACTTTTACTGATCTTGGTTATAAAAAATTATCTTTAGGAGATATTTTGGGCTGGGTACTATGGCACATGCCTATAATCCTAGAGACTTGGGAAGCAGAGGCAGGAGGACCAGAAATTCAAGGACACAGGCAACCTACACAATTTAGCAAGATCTTGTCTCAAAATAAAAGCTAAAAAAATGGGCAAGGGATGTGGCTCAATGGTAAAGGACTTGCCGCCAAGTGTAAGGACCTGGGTTCAGCCCCAAGTAAAGAAACACACAGACACACACAGACACACAGACACACAGACACACACAGACACACACACATTTATATATTCCATACTTTCATTTGTATTTCTTTTATTACTAGTGGGTTGAAAATGAAAAAAGTCTGTGCTTTACTTGATCATGTCATGTATCCATTTAAGAAATTACAACCTTAGTGATATATATATATATAGATATATATATATATATATATATATATATATATATATATATATGTCCATCCATAGCATATGCACAGCTTCACATACATACCTATTAAAAGGAAAAAGTATTCAACAATCAGAGCAGCTCAAAGATGAAATGGGTCATGATGACAGGTAGTATGTCTCATCACTGGAGAGTTTTAAGCAGAACTAGGAATATAACAGCAGATTAGTATACGTTTTCAGGTAAAGCATTTTCCAAAGATGGCTTAAAGTCCCTTTCAATGTTGAGGTCATATCATTTAAGAAAACTGAAACTTAACAAGTTTAAATAGTGGTAGAACCAGAAATCAAAGTCTTGTCTGTTGATTCGTAGGTCAGGTTCTTGTTCAATATTCAACATGCCATGTTGCTGCTGTCACTGCTGCTCCAAACTGTCTTTGTAGTTTGTAATCTGTATTCCACTCTTAGGAGCTGATGATCCTTGCTCTAGTCAATGTGAGTAATGAGTCCCATGTTTCCCCTGCAGGCTCATTCCACTCTGGTTTGGTGGCCAAACCCTTTGAGAAAGTAACATATCGCTGGATGGTCCCCCCCCATGCTGGTCCCACTGCTCAGGATCCTGCCTGTCTCACCTGGATTTACTTCTCTGGTGCCGATCCCATAAAAGATACAAATTCTGGACTGGTGGGCCCCCTGCTGGTGTGCAAGGCTGGCGCCTTGGGTACAGATGGCAAGCAGGTACTACCCAGGTGTCTGGCTGGGAAGCCTGGTGGGAAGGGCATGAAGCTGGTTTGTAGGAAAGGAATTAAGCATGGAATTGGATTCTAGAGGTAAGGGAATAGGAAAAAAAATAGCCAAGCCATTGCAGCTGATATTACTAGTTGGTGACCTCATGCTCTCTTGCATATATTTTTTTACTCATAACCACACATCTTCCTAAGTCTCTGTTTCTTCCTATTTCATATCCTCCAATCATCATCTCAGTTCATCCTCCTCCCTCTCCCTCTTCCTCTTACTTCTCTCCCCCTCCCCCTTCCCATGCCTTCCTTTCTCCTTCCTTCTCACCTTTCCCACCTCAGTGACCCCTAAAAATTGCTCCTAATCTCTAAATCTGCTTTAATGTTTGCTTGTCTTCTTTTTGTCTAGCCCACCATTTACAATTGTGTAACCTTGGACAAGTCACATAATGTCTCTTAGAGTCACTTTATCTGTAAAAATAAAGAGTTAATAATGGGTGAAAGTACCTTGGGTTTCTGGGAGAATAATGAAAAGAATCCATAAAGGGCTTAGCACAGTGTCTGGCACATAGTAAGCACTCAGCAAATGCTGAGTTAGCTATCATGGTAAGAAAAATTACTATTTTCTAATTCTTTTACTTTCTAATTCTCCCCCAGAGCCCTTACCTGCTCTCCTAGCAACTCTCTCCATATCCTCTCCCCAGGTGGGAGCCAAGCATTCAACACATGAGCCTGTCGGGGTCATTGCATATTCAAACCAGACCATGTTGTCCCTGGCCCCCAAAGGCCCATGCCGGTCTCATAATGCAAAACACATTCAGTCCATCTCTACGAGTCCCCAGTGTCTTAAGTCCCCAGTGTCTTAGCAGTTCCAATGTTGTTTAAAAGTCTAAATTCAAAGTGTCCTCTGAGACTTAAGGCAAACTCTTAGCTGTGAGCTGCTACAAAATAAAAAAAAAGTAGTCTCTCTCCTGTTATACTGTGTACTTCTTCCTAATCCCCATCCTGTGCTTCTTCCCTGCAGCCTTTCAAACATTCCTTGCCTCCAGGCTTATCCCTTTTCTCTGACCTCCTTCTCCCCTCTGCAGTTTGAGGTTACCATAGGAAAACCTGCCTAGCAACAACTGCAACTCTGGGGAGGAGGGATGTCCTAAGCTCTGAGACTAGAAAAAGAAATGGGAAAGAATCAGGGATCCTTGGATCTGTAGCTACAGAGTAAACAACTGCTGAAACCATTCTCATTCTCCCTCTGCTTTCTTCCACTGGTCTGCAGAAAGGGGTGGATAAAGAATTCTTTCTCCTCTTCACTGTGTTGGATGAGAACAAGAGCTGGTACAGCAATGCCAATCAAGCAGCTGCAATGTTGGATTCCCGACTGCTCTCAGAGGATGTTGAGGGCTTCCAGGACTCCAATCGGATGCATGGTATGGGAAGTACTTTTGCCCTGGGCTACAACTGAATGGTCCCAAGTAAAGTCCAGCTCTAATCATAATCATAATCAATTCCTGAAAACACTCATCCCATTGGTCAGCTCTGTCCAAGAGACAAGCTAGGTTGAGAGATTATATCTTATATTTAGTGTCTTGTGCTGTGCCCTGTGTTACACAGTGTGTGGGGGCCACTGGGAGAATGTATTATGAAATGAGGATTATGCATGAGGAATCTTCTAGAGAGTATGAAGAATCAGCCAGGTTGATACCCTTCTAAGGTTTTTTTTTTTAACTGATGATGGAACCCAAGGCCTTACCCCTGCTAGGCAAGTGCTCTACCACCAAGCTACATCCCCAGGTCCCTTCTAGCCTTGTCTCCCTCTATCTTTGGTCCCATATCTTATACTTCAGCCAACTGGGGTTTTTTCTTCCTATGGACATACCTTGTACTTTGTGAATTTTATGCATTTACAATGCTGTGCCATTCATTTGAAATGCCCCTCCTTATATATTTGCCTTTAGCCTGTGAAAATTATGCCCATTCTCTGAAAATGGTAGAGAATTCTGCCCATTCTACCTAAAAGTTACCTCATTCATGATATGATTTCTTATCACTCAAGTCCAGGGTGATGATATCCTCTTCTGAATTACCATTACACTTTGATTAGATCATTTAAATAGGAAGTTCCATGCACTCCTCAGTACTATAGTTATTTGTTCCATGGCTTTTGACTTGTGCTAGAATATAGTCCTTAAAGGTGAGTATTATATGTTGCTTATCTCTGTATCTTCTACATTGTCTAATACATAGTAAATATTAATTGAATTAGTGAACTTCCAAATGAATTGGTTGGGTGGGTATATGGGATGGTGGGAGAGTGAAAGAATGAATAAGAAGACATGGTCCCAGTTTCTAAGAAGCTCCCAGTAATTTGCAAAGAGATACAAATAATAACCATGAAACAATTATAGAACAATCCAAGACACACTATAATTAAGTGCTAAATTGTGTAGAACAGCTTTTAAGTTCAGAAGAGAACATTAATGAGGAACAATCAAATTAAAGGATTCCTGGAAGAAAGGAGTACTTGAGCTCAGACTTGAAGACTGAGTAGATTTGCAATCAGGACATTAAAGGCATGAAAAGAAGAATTAGTGGTTAACAATGTTCCATCAGCATCTCAGGTGATTATCAAACCAAGTGACTCATTGAGACTGAATTCAGTGGAGGTGGGGATATTGAAAAGGGGTCAGTTTCAAGTAGACTTCCCTGTATTTTGTGTGGGGGGGTGTAGAGGAAGCAGGCAAGAATGAATATATTATCTTCTGGCTCCATCTCTGGGTTCCCATTCCTAGGTAGTTCCATCATCTTGGAAAAGTAAGACAGTTTCATGAACTAAAATTGTTCCAGTTTGAAATTAGTGAACCCCTAATTGGCACTAAACAACATGCCAGATGCTCAGGCAGTCACATAGATATAGAAAAAGAAAAAAAAAGTATGCTTCCTAGTAGATGAATCTAGTGTAGGACATCTTTAAGCAAATTGTTGGACTCTGGGGTAAGTGATATTGAAGAATTATGCAGGTTAAAGGTCTCAGGGAGAGGGAGGGAGAGAGAGAGAGAGAGGCAAGAGAAGGATTACTCTGTTTCAGAGAGGAGGTAATATTTGAGCTAGGACATGATGGATAAGAAGTAGACTGTTATAGAGACTGGAAGTGAAGTTTATTCCAGGTACAAGAAACAGCATTTGAAAAGTCCGACAGGTGTTTTCTAAGTAACTACCATGTTTAACACCTTGGGGATGTAGAGACAAATATAGCTGCCTGGAAGATGGTATGTGTGTGAGAGGGTGGGAGGGCAGGTTGCAGGTAGGGACACCAGAAATGAGGCTTCCACAGGAATATTGGCGAGACAGAATGAGGGCCAGAACCTTAGCAGTAGCAGTGATGATGAAGAGGACAAGAGATGGGGAGCTAAATGTAGAAACATGGGGAACCTAACCACTGTGTGGAGGAGTGGAGAGTCAGAACATGATGAAGAAGGAACAATCAGAAATGTTGTAGAAGAACTAGAAAGTGAAGTGCCACAGAAATCAAGGGAGGAGAGTGGCAAGAGAGTGGGAACAGGAGAGGTTGGTTTGTATGTGAATGTAGAAATTGTGGTAGCAGGGAGTAGTTCAAGGTTACTAGATCCTGCTGGAGGAGGGGAAGGAGGTGAGACTAGAAAAGCCACTTGAGCCCTCATCCCAAAGACATATTCATAAGGAGAACCAAAGTGACTTAGAGAAGAAGACAGAGGAGTTGAGTATGGTCTGGCAGTTTCAAGTTGTAGGAAATCATAGTACAGAGCTGATACCATGCTGTTGGCCAATGCTCAAGTAGTCTGATCTCATCTCCCCATCTTGTCTTGTGTTTTTGTTTTCCAGCTATTAATGGGTTTCTGTTCTCTAACCTGCCCAGGCTGGACATGTGCAAGGGTGACACAGTGGCCTGGCACCTGCTTGGCCTGGGCACAGAGACTGACGTGCATGGGGTCATGTTCCAGGGCAACACCGTGCAGCTTCAGGGCATGAGGAAAGGTGCAGCCATGCTCTTTCCTCACACCTTTGTCATGGCCATCATGCAGCCCGACAACCCCGGTAAGTGCCTTAGCAACTGGCCCTAGGCTCAGAGGCTTTGTAGAGTAGGGTTTTGGGGTAAGGAGGGCACAGAGTGAGGGCTGGTGAAAATAAAGTTAAAGACACTCTGAGGGTGCTGGGGAAGTTTTCAAAACATCATTATCACCCCCTTCTTTGATGTATCTCCCATGTTGTGGTCATTTGTATTCTCTCTTAATCTGCAAGCAGAATAGAGTGAATAGAAGGTTGAGGAAGCTCTCTTCTGGAAGAACAGGAGAGAGGTTAGGCTGCTGCCCAGTCTCAGGGTGGTTATCACATGGCAGAGGGTGGACTTGACCACCTAGTCCCTTGACCATATAGAGATTTTACAGATTTAGTCCTTGTACTGGGAGAAAGGTCAATGAGTTGTACCCATAAGTTATTTCAATGCTGATATTCTGTGAAGATTTCTGCAAATCCTCCTACCTCTGGCATGTGTGTGTATGTATGTATGTGGTTCCAGAATGATTTCAGCTCAGAAATTAGAATCTAAGAGCTCTACATCAGGAATTTTCATTAACATGCTGTGTAAGTTTGGTCTAATTACTTCCCTTCTCTGTAACTGGGTTTATTCCTTCTTTCCTTCCTTCCCCTGTCCTTCTTTCCACTCCTTCCATCCCTCCCTTCCTCCTTTTCCTCATGAAGAAATTTGACTAGAATATTTCTTCCGACTCCATCTATTTCTGTCATTTCATAGTGCAGTAGTATTTTTTAATTCAGTTCCTAAGATGTATTCTTTTTGCAGCCAGTAGGTGGCAATAGTGTTTGTAAGAAAAACTGTCACTTCTATGCAGTTCATGTTAAACTTTTGTTTTAGTCGTGTTAATTTCGTTCATATTTGGAATAACAATTCTTAATGAAAACAAATATCTTTAACAATGTAATAGTTTCAGCATGGACCTGTGTTTAACAAACATAACATAAAGCTGGTCTCTCCAGACTACCTGACACCTCATTATTTTTCATCTACTTGAGGTATTTTCTTGGTCAGGGAGAATTGTGGGTAGCAAATTAGAAATATCAGTTGATGACGCTGAAAGGAACAAGGGGAACAAGTGCTTTCAGTGAGTAGAGGTAGGAAACCTCTGAATAAGAAAGACCATACTCTCTAGCCTTAACCCCAAAGCCAAATCCCAAATTCAATCTCCTTCCTGCAAAGTTATCCAGGATCCTCAGCTAGGTCTATACACCTTCCCAGGACTCACTCTTTAAGTGAATGAAATTGGTTTTGCCTCTTATTATGGCCTGAGGAGGGTGGTTGTAGATGACTTAAAAACATTCTGGTCAGGTACAGTGGCTCATGCCTATAGTCCAGCTACTCCAGAGGCTGAGGCAAGAGGATGACTTGAGCCCAAGAGTTTGAGACCAGGCTAGGCAATGTAGCAAGGGCCCATCTCAAAAAATAAAATGTTTTCTATTTAGAAAAATGCTAAATAATATTTCTATTTTGGAAAACATTCTGGTAAGTAGTCTGGAGGGAAAGGAGGAGAATGAGTTTATATGAGTAAAGGCTTCAAAGGTTACTTGTAGTTAAGATTCCTGAATTTTGTTACTAGCAAAAGAATAAACTTTTTTCCCCTTTATTTGCTTTTCCAGACCTTTAAAACTCCTTATTTCAAAGAGATTCTAAGTCATAGAACATTGAAACTGGTAGAGTCCCTTTTAGATTTATTAATACATGCAAGGGACAAAGACCTGGAAGGGGAAAATGACTTGCTCATGTTAGAAATGTCAGCTGTATTTTTTTCTGCTTCTCTTCTTGCCCATCTGTAAAATCTTGTTGATTCTTACTCCTAGATAATCTTTTGAATCTGACTCTCCATTCTGCCTCTGTGGACTTGCTTTGTGATTAAGATGGGGTCAGGCCATTATTACTAACTCTCCAAAAGTAGGGGGAATATACCCAATTTAATAGACAGCCAGGATAAGAGTCTGGCTTTGGAATTTTGAAGAGAGAGGTGATGATGGGCAATGGTAAATATACACACGTTTTGGAGCATCTTTGCATATGGTTTACAAAGATCACTGTTTCCAGACATGGTAGTGCATGCCTTACATAGTCCAAACAACTTGGGAGGCTGCAGTGGGAGGATCACTTGAGCCCAGGAGTTTAAGATTAGCCTGAGCAACATAGAAAGACCCTATCTCAACAAAAGGTGGATATTCAACATACTATGTTTTGGAGGGGTTGGGATTTAGCTCAGTTGGTAGAGCACTGCTCTACAGTCTCTGAGGTCCCGGGTTCAATTCCCAGCACTGCAAGAATGGGAGAAGGATGTGGCAATCCACTCCCAAGGCAATCAGCCATTGAAAACCCACGGGAGTCACTATGAGTCAGACATGTCTCAACAGCATGTGTTGGAGGCTTATGATTATGTTTTAAAAACTAGAAAAGCAAATGTTCAGAAAAGTTCAATGAAATGTTAATATTTTGAGTTGATTTTTAATCTTCTTTCTTCTTCAAAATTTTAATGGAAAACAACATACTGTGTTTAACAAATATCACCATGCGTAGTATGCCTTGTTGTTATTGTTGTTAGGTGCCATGGAGTCGGTATCCAACTCATAGTGACCCTGCATACAAAAGATGAAACGAAACACTATTGTCAGTGCTTCTCTGCTGTTCATAGGATTTTCAATGGGGGATTGATTTTTGGGAGGGGGTTGCAGGTCTGTCTCCCAAGCCTACAGCACTTAGGGTTCCCAGGCGGTCTCCCATCCAAGTAGTAACCAGGCCTGACCCTGCTTAGCTTCTGAGATCTGACAGGATCGGGTGGCTCAGGGCTATGGCTGCAGGCTATAGTGTGCTTTAGCTCTTCTAAAATAGCTACCTATACTAGAGTTTTAATTGCCAAGGAAAGTGGCATTTAAAAAGGTTAAATCTTGAAATATATTATTTTCTACCAAATTCGTGTTAGATTTCTCAGCAGCAAAGAGAATTTTATTACTGCTCAGACCCCTCATTAGGGTTTCTTTCCTCTCTTTTGCCACTAAAACTTTTTCTTTATTCATTATTCCCACTTCTCTTTCCCACTGTCTTTTTCTCTAATTCCTTTTCTCTCTCTTCTCTCATTTTTCCCTTCAGCTTTCATTCTTTTTTCTTTTTTCTTCTCTCCCTTTTATATCCTTGTTCTTTCTCTTCTCTCCTTTCTTTTCCTTCTTTTTCTTCAATCTACCTTCCATCTTGCCCTTTGTCTTTCCTTCTTTTTCATTTCATCCTTCACTTCTTTTCATCTCCTTTTTCTCTTCCTTATTTTACCAAATTCCTTTTACCTTTCTCTATTCTTTTCTTTTTTCTTCTTTGTCTTCTATTTGCATGTCTTATCTCCATTTCCTTCCTTCCTTCCTTTCTTTCTTTCTTTCTTTCTTTCTTTCTTTCTTTCTTTCTGTTTCTTTACTTTTGTTTTTTTCCCTTTTTTTTAATCTTCATCTCTTTATGCTTGTTATCCTCCTATTTTCTTTTTTTCCTTTTCCTTTATTTTATACCTTTCCTCTCTCTTTGTGTTCCTCTGGTATTTTGTCTTTTGTTCTTCCTCATTTATCTCTTTTTGGGGGGCTATACTTGGGGGTTGATCCTAGGGCCTTGCACATACTTTGCAAGTGATCTACCAAGGGGCTGAACTCCAAACCCATTTTTAACAAGTTTTTATCTTGAGACAGCGTCTTGCTAAGTTATGTAGGCTGCTTCTGGCCTTGAATCTACAATCCTCTTGCCTACACCTCCCAAGTCACCAGGATTACAGGTGTGAGCCAACATTTCTGGCCACATTGTATCTTTTCTATTACATTTCTCCCCAGTAAACATCTGTGCTCTTTCACTTCTTGGCTTATGTGCTGGGATTGTGAGGATGAATGAGGCAGCTCACATGTAATGGTAAAGAGAGTATGTAGCATTATTCACAAAGGTATAGTGATCCTATCTTCCAAGAGCTATGGTAACACAGAGAGAGCTGTGACAAATTCTTCCTGACTTAACTTTCCTGAGTTAACCTTTGCTGGAAGAGCAGACATTCAGACTGAGCTTTTATACCCCCAACCCCACGTTGAGCTTTGAAAGATGGGTAAACTATTGCTAGACAAAGAAAAGGGATAAGTGGTGAGGAGAGCATCATAGGCAGCAGGAACCATGTGGGCAGTGGTTTGGAAGCAGTGCCTGCCTAGAGAACATCGACTGCACAGGTTTGATGCAGTGGTTCTCACCTTGAGGTACTATGCTAAAATGTGTTTGTAAATATGGACATACTTTTAGTTGTCATAATGACTGGGGGTATGGAGGTGGTGATATTGGTACGTAGAGGGTAGAAGCCAAAAAGTTGCCTTGGATGTTAAATAATGATTACTAGAGGTTAGAGACGGTGGAAGGGTGGATAACAGGAAGCAGGATTTTATCATTGCATGCTGTATGCCTGTATGGAAATATCACATTGATCCCTATTAATATGAACAATTAATATGTGTTAATTAAAAATAAAACTTAAGAGACCTATAGAAAAAATGCTGCAATGTGTGGACTAGTCCTACATAATGAAGAATAATCCCACCCAAAATGCTAATAGCACCCTTAATTTATTTGTAGAAGTGGAGGGTTGAACACAGTATCTTGCACATACTAGGCAACTGCTATGCCACTGAGCTGTACCCTGGTCCTTTTTGAAGTTTTTTTAAATTTTTTTTTTTTTTGCAGTAGTGGGGGGTTGAACCTAGGGCCTCGCACTTGCATGCTTTGCAAGTGCTGGACCACTGAGCTGCACCTCCAGTTCACTTTTTTTTTCTTTTTTTTCTTTTTTTTTTTTTTTTTAGTTTTTAAGACAGGGTCTTGCTAAATTACGCAGACTGCCTCTGGGCTCGAAGTTGCGATTCTCCTGCCTCTGCCTCCCAAACTGCTGGGATTACAGGCGTGTGCTACTATGCCCGGTTGCCTTTTTTAATTTTTAATTTTGAGACAGGATCTTGCAAACTTGTACAGCCTATCTCCTGCCTCAGCCTCCTGAATCTCTGGGATTACAGGTGTGCATCATGTAGCCTAGCCTAATAGCACCCCTACTGAAGGACTCCAAGATGCAGGATTTAAGGGAGCTGAGCAATGATTAAAGACCCAGTTAGAGAAGGAGAGCCTTTCCAAGGAGCTAGGACTTCATCTTCTAGATTATAGGAAGCTATCAAATGTTTTGTTTCTTATATTAAAAGGATAACTAAGTGAATATAATTTTTATTTTTGTAAGTTTAGTATAAAACAGTATGGATAATGCCTCTGAGTTAAAAGCAACCAGAGTGAGTCACAGCTGAAAGCTCTTGAGATAGATGCTGAGAATCTACCAATAGGGGAATCAGTGGAGATGGAGAGAAAGGCAGAATTAAGGGATATTTGGGAGAGAAATGACAGGACTTTGCTGAGGATCTGAGCAACAAGAAAGGATGGCTGACTTTTCCAGCGTATGTACCAGGTGACAATTTTAGCCAAATGAACAAATGCAGATGCAAGGGAAGGTGGTAAGGTGGTAAGATTTGAGTAAAAAGTATTCATTTGGGGCCATGTTAAGTTTTAAGTTGCTGGTGAAATCCAGGTGGCTGGATTTCACATTAGGTACATGTGGGTGGAAATCTAAATTTTAGAGGAGAAGCCTTGGCTATAGATAGATTTGGGTGTTCTTACAGTTCAAGTCCCTAAGCATGTAGAGTGATAAAAAAGAAAATTTAAGACAGAAATCAGTATTTAGGAGGCATGGAGGAGAAGAGAAACCAGAATAAAGAGAAATCAAAGAGTTAATCAGTGAGATAGGAGGAGACTCAGAAGTCAAGAACAGAGCTGGGTGGGGTGGCGCAAGCCTGTAATCCCAGTGACTGGGGAGGCAGAGGCAGGAGGATCGCAAGTTCAAGACCAGAGGCAGTCTGAGTAATTTAGTGAGACCCTGTCTCAAAAAGTAAAAAAATAAATAAAATGAGCTGGGGGTACAGCTCAGTGGTCCAGCACCTGCAAAGCATGCAAGTGCAAGGCCCTGGGTTCAACCCCCAGCACCACAAAAAAAAAAAAAAAAAGTTAAGAACAGAAATGTTGAAAAAGAAGTGGCTTAGACAATAGTATCCATATGACAAAATTCAGGTGATACAGCTACCTAAGGTCATATGACTCAGAAAGTTTTCTATGTGTTTCTTTCCGCTCAAGTGATCATCAGTCTTTCTTTTCCTCACCAGACCTTGACACATGACTTTGGACAATATATACAATCAGTACTTTTCTGACACATTAACTCACTGAACATATATTTATTGCACATCTTCTTGGTGCTAAGATGGTGATAGTGAGGCAAATAAGACAGACATGATCTTTACTTTCAGGAGATATGCTCAATAAGCACATAAATAAAATAATTTCAGATAGTGACACATGTCATGAAGGAAATAAAATACATTGATGTGCTAATATGGTAGAGGCAAGATTTTAGAGAAGAATATTTAAGAAAGGCCTTTCTGCTGGGCACTGGGGCACATGCCTGCAATCTCAGCTACTCAGGAGGCTAGGGCAGAAAGATTGTGAGTTCAAGGCCAGAGGAAACATACACAACAGACTGTGCCTCAAAATAAAAATGAAAAATAAAACAGCAGCCAAGGGTGTAGATCAGTGGCAAAACATTTGCCTGGCATGCACTAGGCCCTGGGTTCAACTCCCAAGGGAGTACTAGAAGAAAAAGAGGACTTTCTAAGAATGTGACATTTAATCTGAGAGCTAAATAATGATGATGAGAGAGCTATACGAAGATCTCTGAGCAGAGTATTCTAAGCAATTGCATATACATTAAGATAAGAGTAAGCATAGTCTGTTCAAGGGTCAGAAAGTAATCCAGTATGATTACAATGTAGTGAGATAGAGGAAGACTGATGGGATATAAGGTCATAGAGATTGATAAGAGTCATATGTAGAGCCTTGTAGATAGTAGGCAAGAGCTTAGACTTTATTCTGAGTATGAGTGGAATATTTAATGCAAAGATTCAATGTACTTTGGACTGTATTTGTTATACAAGTACTGCATGCTAACTGAATGTGTGACTGGAGTTTCTGAACTATATTTGTTAAAGAATACCCAAGATGCTCTGTGGTAATGGTAAAAAAGGACAGAAGAAGCAGAGAAGAAAGTTGGGAAGCTGTTGAAAATTTTTACGGAACACATGATGGTGGCTTGGACTACAGACGTGAGAGTGGAAATCAAAAGATACACTTTTTTTGAGGCAGTGGTCTTATTGTGTTGCTCAGACTGCTCTTGAATTCCTGGGCTCAAATAATCCTCCTGACATAGCTATCTAAGAAGCTGGGACTATAGGCATACGCCACCATACCCAGTTATGAAAGGGCAATTTTGAAGGACTAGCTGATAGCATTTGTCAATGGAATAAATGTAGAGGGTGATGGGAAATAGATATAGAAAGAGAAAAGAGACCTTTTCTTTTAAAGTGACTATAAAATAGTAAAGGGATCATTTTTAAAGACAGGAGCACTTAGTCCTTAATCACATCATCTAGATACAAAGTGCATTAGGAATGGAGCTGCTAAAAACATAGCATCAATTGGGGCCAGAATAGTCAGAGAAGGCTTCTTGAAAAAGATGACATATAAATTGGGTTCGGAGAATGAATGAGCTGTCACTGATTTTGAGGGTGAGATGGACAAGTTCATTCCAGAAAGTGGGTAAGAACATGAGTAAAAATTCCAAGATAGGAATGAGATATCTGAGAGAAGCAGTCAGAGATGGGTTTAGTTGGAGAAATTGTTGAGTTTGAGATAATGTATGGAAAATAGGACTGGGACAGTAGTCTGGGGCCAGAGGACAGAAAGCTTTGAAAGCCAGGAAAAAGTTTGTAGTAATAGAATAGGCAGCAGGTAGCAAGACAAGGAAACGGAGGATAACGCTTTAAGGATGTTAGCTCCTTTTGATTAACATTCTCTAAGCTTGAGTGTGCATGAAATAGAAATCTGGAGCTTGAGATCAATTCCAGGAAACTCCACAATACAGACATTTAAGACCAATACCCCAATATCCCTTTGAGAAAACCTAGGGAGGCCCTTGCAAAGCTCTCTTATATAAGAATCTTTGTGATCAGCAGGTTTCTTTTTAAAATCAATTTAAGCCCACATTTGCTTCTTTGGTACATGGGAGGAAAAGGAGATAACTGGTCAATTCATTCATTGGAATAATAATTATTAAGCTTTGTTTACTTATTTATAACTTTCTTTATTGGGCATTTACTATATTCTGTGCTAAGATGTGTACCTACATGATTGTGTTTAATTCTAAAACAATCAAAGTAAGCAATATGATCTTTATTTTACTGATGAGGAAACTAAAACATACAGACATTTAGAAATTACTCCAAGATTATCTAGCTAATAAGTGACAGATAGGATTACCACCCCAGTGTGCAGAACTGAGGAGTTTCTAAGGATATGGGTTTTCCGGTGCTAACCGAAACCCAACAATGTAGCGTTGCAGCCCAAGCTCTTAACCTGTATGCTCATTACTCTCAATAAACTTCTAATACACTTTTGTTCAAGACTACTTGTTTCTGTGGTACACCTAGCAGGAGGGAAGAAATTCCTCAGGTGCTTCTCAGGGGTATCCTGAGTCAGGTTTTGCTCTCTGCTTTTCCCTTAGGGATATTTGAGATTTATTGTCAGGCGGGCAGCCACCGAGAAGCAGGGATGAAGGCAGTTTATAATGTCTCCCAGTGCTCTGGCTGTCAAGCCAGCGCTCGCCAACACTATCAGGCTGCAAGAATCTACTACATCATGGCAGAAGAGGTGGAGTGGGACTATTGCCCTGACAGGAGCTGGGAAGTGGAATGGTACAACCAGTCTGAGAAGGACAGGTAAGGCTTCTGCAAAGGAGAGATCACACTTTTAGAGAGTCATTTCATATGTGAAGACCCTGAAACTGAGAAGAGGCACTTACCTAAGGTCACCTAATATGATACCAACAGAACTGGGGCCAGAGATCAGAATCCAGGTTGTATAAATTCCAGCTCAGTGCTACTTTCATACTTATTTACTGTGAAGCTGAAGGAAAACACCTTGCCCATGTCCTCACCCTCTTAGCCTTTGCTTCCCTTCTTCTAGTTAGGTGGAAGTACCTACTCTGTGACTTAAATTTCATAGAGAGTTTACTCACGTAACAAAATGCATCAAGCTCATTCATTAAGGTACAGACTAAGCTGTGGAGGAGAAAATATCCAAAACAGAGTAGCTTAAGTAAAATAGAATTTTATCTCTTATTTACATAATAGCATGTTGTTGTTGTTAGGTGCTGTCTAGTCAGGTCTGACTCATAGTGACCCTATGTACAAAAGAACAAAATACTCCCTGACACTCTTCCATGCCTGGCATTATTGTTAGTGCTTCCCTGCTATTCATAGGGTTTTCAATGGCAGATTGCTTTGGGAGTGGGCCGCCAGGTTCTTCTCCCAACCCTACAGCACCTGGTGTTCCCAGGAGGTCTCCTATCTAAGGACTAACCAGGCCTGACTCTACTTAGCTTCTGAGATCAGAAAGAGGATCAGATGCCAGGGTGGCATAGCTATAGACCTACATAATAGTATAGATATGAATAATCCAGGGCTGGAAGATGAACCATGCCATCCTCAAAACTAGGACCAAGATACCCATTCTAGTTATAAGCATTACCAGCTTTCAAGTCTGGGCATACGGCACTGTCTACAAGGAGATGACCTTGAAATAGTGTATATCACTTTTTTCATGTTCTATTATTCAGAACTATGGGAGAAAGACCTGGCAACCCACTCCCAAAAATCAATCAGCTATTGAAAACCCTATGAACAGCAGAGAAGCACTGGCACTAGTGTTTCGCCTGTTGTATGTAGGGTCGCTATGAGTCAGATACCGACTCGACGGCACCTAACAACAACAACATTGTTCAGAACTTATTCATAAGGTCATACTTAGCTGCAGGGAATCATGGGAAATATAATCTCTGGACAAGTAGTCACATGCTCAGCTTAAACCTGGGTGATTCTATTACTAAAAAGGAAAGAGGAGAAAACAGAAACTGAAGTACAAATTAGCAGTCTGCAATAGTTTGGTTTTGGTACATACACTGCCCTCTGCTAATTCTGGACCTTTATGTTGGTTGTGTAAGGTTGAAGTCTTCTTGACAACTTGCTATGGGAGTTATGAAAAGTGAATTCCCTTCTCTGAGCTTTGGTTTAATTCATCTATTATGCACAGTTGAAAAAACAGGACTAGAGGAAGAGGAAGGGAAGGAACAGCAAGCACCAATAGCAGGCTCCAGTCTAGGTTCTGCCTCCCTTTTTGGTTGACAGTGTTTCTGTGGTTAAGTCCTATCACCTTTGGGCTAGTGCACCTCTAAGACCAACCTACTTCATAGGCTTATTGGGAATGCCTAATGATAAAATGAATAATAAACTCTTTATGAGCTGGAAGGCATCTGGTAAGGAGAAATCTGTAAGATCCTATTTTTCCCCTACCTCTGCCTACCCTTGTCTTCCAGCAGTAGCAGCAGTTGATACTCTCCTACCACTTTGTACCTTGTCCTTTTATCAAACTCTTTCCATATAAGACCCCACTAAGTTGGAACTAGAGCCAGCAGCTTCTGTTTCTTAGCCCAGTGCTCTTGCCATATTAATTGTGCTATTAATTTCTGTCTGGATGATGGAAAAAAAGAAACATAGATAGATCCTGAAACCTACTATCTTTAGTTTTGGTTGTGCAGCCAATGTGGGGAGCAATCTGACATTAGAAGGAATAGCTCCACATCTTCTTTCATATATGAAAGTGAGAATGATTCTCACTTCTCCATATATAAACATAAAAGTTGAAGGCCAAGTTCTTATAACACTGTTTGGATTCCTCTAGTTATGGTCACATTTTCCTGAGCAACAAGGATGGACTTCTGGGTTCCAGATACAAGAAAGCTGTATTCAGAGAATACACTGATGGTACATTCAGGATCCCTAGACCAAGGTCTGGACCAGAGGAGCACTTGGGAATATTGGGTAAGGGAATTCTATTTCTGTCCTAGTGTCTAGAAGCCTGAGCTTCTTCTGGGGAAGCTATATTATACCAGAAACCCTTTCCCATTCCCTACTCTAAACTTTTCCTTAGGATATACTAGAAGTATGGTCCTATTTAATAAAGCAGTTAGGAAAATAAGCACTGAAGAGAAAGGGGAAATTATGAAGTCTGATGCAACCCTAACCAAGTTTTTCAGGTTTTCTATACTTCTGAGATATTGGATCTCTAAGGATGGTAGATTTTTAAACACACTAGAGTCAGGAGAACATTGGAACATCACAAAGTGGAAAAAAATGATAAAGGGAACCAGTATTACCCTTGTACCCCAGTGAAATTACTGCTGTAGTGTTTTTGCTTTTGTATGGTCCAATGGATTTCTGTAGTCTCATCCTGGCACAGAAGGGACCCACGAGTCCCTGAATAGATCCCATCTATTTTGCAATGAACTTTCAATGATTCCACAGGACTTGAAATCTCTAGATCATAGATAGAGCATTGGGGTGAGGAAAGTGGGAGTAATTGGAAGTATGATCCTGTTGTTAAAGTATCCTCATGATGTGGGTAGCAAATATCAATTTCAGGGTTTCTGAATCTAAAAATGGAGCCAGTCATGACTTTCAGTCTTAGAAGGATCAACCCTTAATTCTATGGAGATCTCAAGTATGTTCCATTCCTCTACTAATGAAATTTTTACTTCTTTTTCATATATTAGGTCCACTTATCAAAGGAGAGGTTGGTGATATCTTGACTGTGGTGTTCAAGAACAATGCCAGTCGCCCCTACTCTGTGCATGCCCATGGAGTGCTAGAATCTGGTACTGGTTGGCCCCGGGCAGCTGAGCCTGGTGAGTGGGGACACTAGAGAAGGGACAAAGGCTAAGCACCACTGTGCATCAGTCTTTTGGCTTGTTCCTTTAAAAATTAGGCCAGGAATGGTGGCTCATACCTGTAATCCCAGCAATGTGGGAGATGGAGGCAGGAGGATCACAGGTTTGAGGCCAGAGGCAACCTGTGTAACCTAATGAGACCCTGTCTTAAGATAAAAAAGTAAAAATGAGCTGAGGATGCAGTCCAGTTGTAGAGCTCTTGCAAAGTATGTGCAAGGCCCAGGGTTCTACCTCCAAGTACCACAAAAATTATCAATTAAAATGCACCATCTTAAGTATTCAATAGGAGTGTCTACAGTATGGTAAATATGTTGAGGAGAGGGTACCTAATTTAATGTTTGCATGATCCAGAATTGTTTCCCAGGGTAGATGGTATCTCAACTGAGATATGAATCAGCAGTCTTCAAACTTTAGCATGCATTAGACTCATCTGCTTGTTAAAACATAGATTGGATCAATCCCCAAGTCTCTGATTTAATCAGTCTGTGATAGGACTCCAGGTTGTTAGTTTAAACAAGTTTCCAACATGCTCATGCTGCTAGTTCAGGAACACTTTGAAAACCACTGACCTAAAGAATGAGAAACAGACATATGCTTAAAGGGGACTGTAGAAGAAAAGTGAGCAAAAAGCAGTTGTAGATGTGTGGTATGTAATGTGTAAAGGTGCAGTGATATGAGAGATGGAACTGGAGTAGGAGAAAATGAAAAGATTCCAAAAGGATCAGTGACATAAAACAAATAGGTTTTGTGATTAATTGGACGTTAAAAGTAAGAAAAATAAGCATCCTTGAATGGTACCAGGTGCCATGGCACAAACCTGTAATCCCAGCAACTTGGGAGGTAGGGGCAGGAGGATCATAGCTTCAAGATCAGAGGCATCCTGCAAAACTTAGTGAGACGTTGTCTCAAATAAAA